>JAJOOS010000522.1:0-49035 GCA_029582725.1 Solanum chiquidenum
GACCCATTTCCCACTCAATTTGACCCCCTAAACAAGAATATGAAGTCGGATTTTCGAAAAACGAAACATATTTTTTTATATACAGCTAAACAAGTTTCCGATAACTTCCGAAGCACATTTTTAAGAACTTTTTGGGTCATTTCAAAAAAAATCATTTCATTAAGTTCTTGACTCCAAACTCACATATGAGGCTCTAGTTTCACTCTATCATTTTTCGAGTCGTTACAGAAATGCTATCCAATTAAAGTACTACACATATTATAACATTTTATATAATAAAAAACACTTAAACTTTAAAACATTTGAAATAAAATAATTATTTTGAGTTTTACTAATAATTTTAGAAATATCTTAATAGTATTTACGATAATTTTATAAAACATGCATACTAAAATATATAATATTTAGACAAAATCGATTAAAATCTTAAACTCGAAATGTTTTCAAGAAATACCTATTTAATCGAATAGCATTCCCAAAAAGGGTTATAGGTCGGTCAAAATTGGGTGTCAACAAGGCGCATCAATGCCCGACAACAGGATCATTGGAGGCAGCAGAGAAGGCTCAACTAAGGGATCAATGCACATCTTAGCAGGAATTGCATGGTAGAGTCTGGAGTTACTCCACTAGGCCTAACCTCTAAAGTCTCTCGAAGATATCTCTACAGGGTTTCTGAAGAATGACCTCCTCAGTCTTTTCTAGCTCTGTCAATGTCTCATCAATCCCATGATCTTCATCTCGCAACTCCTCCTAATCAGTCTCCTCAATCAACTCCTCCTCGTCCCTCTCACTGTCATCTTCATCTACAGAATCATAATGCACAACAGTCTCATGCTTCTCACTAGAAAGAGGCACAGTACTCGACATCTCGTATTTGGGAGCAGGTGTATCTAGTAGGGGAATATCGCCCTAAAGCATGGAAATTTCCTTCGACTGCAATAGGACCACCTTCCCTCGCAAGGTAGCAGGCTCATCTCTCATGGTGTCTAGTGCACCAGAGATCCCCCCGGCCTTCTCCCGAGCCTCTAATCTTGCTCTGACATCATTCAACCTCACACTGTGACTCTTAATTATCCCCTCACACTTGACCACCCTTCTTACCAAAAGAACCAAGGCCTTTTTAATGGCCAGGTCAATGAGCTTGGGCATATCCGTCTCAACTCGAGCAACTCTTACATTTGCTGACCGGGCAAGGCTTCCCATCTGATATATCATGGCCTGGGTCAAGGGGGAAAGGTAATAAGAGAAAGAGGAGGTCTCTCAGCAGTAGCAATAGTAGTAGACATAGAAATTGTAGGGGCAGCAATGGAGAAAGGTGTAGAAATACATGCCTACTCTACCGAAGGAGTAGTTGTGCTAGCCTCAGCTGCCAGAGTAGTGGGGTCAACTACGGGCGTTGAGTCTGGTGGTGGCAGCTTTTTTCGAGCCACATCGTCCCGTGAATACTCATCCTGAATCCTCCAAATCTCATTGGAAGAGGCCGGTGTGATCCTCACATCTGTCTTCCCTTGAAAAGGAACTCCCGCTCTCTCACATAACTATGTAATAAGCATTGGCAATGGGAGAGAGGTTTGCTCTTTCCTAGCCTGTATCAGTATCTCTTCCTCAATAATGGCACCTACATTGATATTTTCTTTCTCAATAATAAATCCCACTACCACTGCCTTTGGATGCCGGAGAATTGTTTCATTTTGAGATGGCATGATGTTACTACCAATAAGCCTAAATCAATATCTTTCCACGATATTTAGGTCCTTCTTATCTATATTTTCCCATTCAGCCATCCAAGAGGGAGAAGACTCATCGGATATCGGAGGGGCCAACTACCTCTTCATTGCATTTGCCCATATGGTAGGTTAATCACTCATTACTCCGTCATTTGAGAGTGGAATGCTCCTCCAAAATAGTATGTTCTCCTTCAGCCTTAAGCCTATTCAAAACCCTTGAATCTATTATCGGGAGAACACAAGAAGAAGGATTAGGATCTTGCGGGGGCGAGACTAACTTTGACAAGAGATTCACTTGCTTGCAATGTGTTTCCTAACTTTCTTACCCCCGCTGGTAGGAGTTTGAGGGTTGGTCTGTTGGGCACGAGAAGCCTACGAAGGCTCATTTGTAGGGATGCCCTTCTTGCTTATTTGGAAGAGGAGGAGGCGGAGAAGACTCTCTGTCCGATTCAATGTTGGATGAAACCACTTGCTTACCTTTTGTTCTTTCCATGTATTACAAAGCACACATTCAAATATAGGATTTATGAATGTTAGTTGAAATTGAAAGCACATTTAATCACTTTTCAAAAATCTTCTTGAGGCTCGCCTATCAAGAAGGCGAATAACCAAACAAGATCGGCGAGCTTTGGTGAACTCACTGAAATAGACAGTAGCAATTAACTAAGGGATCAGGCATAAAAGGCAAAGTCAATGCCAACTTGGCGATTCACCGAGTCGGTTTTGGTGTGCTAAGAGAAGTCCACCGAAACTGAAAATGCAAAAGGGAAAGACAGATGCATCAATGGCGATGTCCTCTCTCACTCGGCGATTCGCCAAATGGGTTCGACAGACTTAGATAAGCATGTTGAATGGGACATAATCCAAGGTCATGCATATGCTAAAGAAGGCAAGTTGGGTCTTATCAGCGATTCGACTAACCTGCTTGGCAAGATAAGACAAGCCCGCTGAAAATGAAGTGTTCAACCTAGTGCCTAATTTTCACAGCTAATTCAACACACATAACAAATACAAGTTACCCCCCAATATTACAATTCACCTATATGCTTTTCTACCCAAGGGTACTTATATTTCCCATATATATTGCTAAATATTGCACTAATTGACGATTTGCCCTTAAGAAAGTAGTCATCGTGTCTATTATTGGGAAAAATCATGCAATTGGGTCAACACTGGGTTACTCAGACTTCACCCACATTAAATAAGACTTATACCCAACATATTCATCAGTCCAATTACACAATTTAACCAACACATACGATTCACAATTTGGCAGGCATACACAATCAAAATCTAATGGGTACAGTTCCAATCATACAATATGATGTTACTCATTGAAATCAGACACACAAAAAATCAGTTAAAGGGCTCAAGTCTACACCCTTTAAGCACTTCAAACTCAAAAATATAAAAAATGGTTCGAAAATCAACCTTAATGTCATAAAAATTGAGAGAAAAGAGGGATTGGGGTTAGGTTGATATGAAATCCCAAAAAATGCACTCTCCAAACTATAAAAACACTCACAAACACTCAAAGTATACAAAGGAAAAGAGAGGAATAAATGCCCTAAAATATAAAACGTTTTGATTTTTTGAATTTAAAAAGACTCATAGTCTATTTATACCAGGCCCGTTTGGTGATCTCGACTAATGTCGCCGAACGTGTTTGGCAGATCACCATTTGGAGCTTAAGCTTGCCGAACATGCCTGAACAATTACCAAACCAAAACCTAAACCTAAAGGCTGATTCAACAGACCCTATAGAGTCCACAACTTCACTTCGGTGGATCACTTTTTGGAGTTTTCATCGCCGGTTTGGACAGTACACTTTTTGATCTATTCAAGATGAAAAGGCGGACAAGAATGAGTTCGCACAATGCCTTCGGTGCATCGCCTTTTCGGTCTTGGTATCGCCTATGCTTTCATTTTTAATTTTTAAACCTCTTATCAACCTGCACTCACAACACACATTATTCGAAAGCAATAAATACAAAGGTAAGGACTTAGGTCCCCTCCCAAGAAGCGCCTTATTTAACATCGTGGCACGACAAAGTTCTCAAAACTCATCTTTGCTTTCTCAGAAAATTAGTTTAAGACCATTGTTTGGTTAAAAAGGATTCTCAATAATAACTCAATAAATGTTCAATTATAACTCAAAAATATGGTTCATGCTAAAAAATAGACATGAACAATCAACTCAAGAATCTCAATGCAAGGTATACCAACTTAATAATCAGGAAATAGAATTCAAAACTCATCAATGAAACTCATCTCAAGAATTACCAAAACTTAGGATGTAACCTTAGTTTATTATTTAATGATATAAAGAATATGTAGGGTGTGAGAACGAACTCAGTCCATCACTATGATAGCCTTACATACTTGGGAACAAAGTTCCTAGCGAAATCGACGAAATTTGAAGAACGCTAGAAAACCCTAGATTTTCTCCTTTTGATTCCTTGCTCTAAGTCTTTGAAGTGTTAAAGAATGTAAAAGATTTTTAACAACATTTCGATTCTTAATTAGGTGAAAAATTGACGTGGTTTAGACTTAAAAAGGGTGGGAAAAGAATAAACTACCCATCTTAAAAACTGACAAAAATCTTCTACGGGTCTATCTGTAACATCTCGCAACTAGAAAGAACTAGAAGAAAGTTTAAAACTGGAAATAGTTATTTTTGGAAAGTATAAGGAAATCTGGGTTACAGTGAGTTTTTGGTCAACTTCAAACGACCATAACTCCTAGATCAGGATGAGTTAGGTGTATTTCCAGATGTGGTTGGAAAACTCTTGGAATTATATTTCCAACGCCGCTAAGTTTGCGCGATTCTGAGTTCGTATGAGTGAGTTATGCCCTTTGGAAGTTGGGCTGTTCGAATAAGGAAATGCCCAATCCAGATTTTTGAAGGGTAGTTTGGTCTTTTCCTTACCCAAATAATTAAATCAATTTTTAATAAAATAATTGGGGTCAAAACTGAGTTAGTTCAGTTTACACTTTTGAGAAATAGAGTTAGGGCTTTTGGAGAAAGAACGCAAGAGAAAGGAGAAGAGGAAAAGCAAGATTCGCCAAGAACACCCGATTTTGGTTGCGGATTCGCCAAGGAATTGACCCTACAAGGTATGTGAGTCTTTCATAGCGTTGGGTTCATTCACCCACGCGCCAAACATGTTTCGTTCATCAGAATTCGTCCTAAAAGAGTTTGAGTATTGATGATCTTGTTACTTATTCTTGAATTTGAATGTTGTTCTTGAATTGAGATGAATTGAGAAGTTTCTGAGATCGTTATGTCATATTACAGAGTCGTTTCGAGTTAGGTTCTTAGGTATATTTTTTGGGTATCTGTATCTAAAAGATTTTTGAGAAAAAGAACCGAGTTTGGGCGAATTGGGGTTGGAAAACGAAGAAGAAATTTCGTCAGGCGAAATTTGGCATCAGTGGCGCGTTGCGCGCCTTGCCTCCAGTTTTGAAAATTCTGCTTCGCGTCGTGTAGCTGACACGAGGTGTTCTGCCTCAAAAGACATTTTCGGAACCATAATTTTAATTATGCCTCCGCATCGCGGATCCATCTTCAAATCTTGATTTTTGGTCTTTTCTCATGTTTAGCTATCTAAAATCATTCCTAAACAACATGAGATCTTTCCAAACACCAATCATAATCCTTGAATCCGTAATTCAATTCAAGGATCAGTTAAGAGTCGAGTCAAGAGCATTTAAGATCAAAGTCAAAAGAAGTCAAGAGTCTAGTAAGAGAAGTTCATTTCAAGTTTTCATAAGTCTTTTACAAACGTTTTAACCTTGTTTTAAGACTTAAGTTTTGAAGTTGAGTAAAGAGTAAGAGCAAAGTTCATTTTCTTTAAAATGATATATGGGAACTAAGTATTCCCAAGAGTAAATATTTTCATATTTAAGATGAGAGGAAACTGAGATTTCTGAAAGAGTTTTGAACAGCAAAAGGGAACATTGATTTCAAGAGAGCTTTTTTTAAGCTAAGTTTGAGCAATTATCTCAAACCAGAGAAGAAGTTGTTTTTAAAACATATGAGCTAAGTATATTTTGGGAGTAGTATTGAGCACCGATATGGAGACACGAGTTCATATTAACTCAAGCCCCCACAAACCATGTAGCCATCATGGGCAGAAAAAGGATCATACTTTTTAGATGATTCCTTAGTGCTTTTTAGCATAGACTAGTGGATCCACTTAATAGTTCAGGTTCTATACCGATGGCAAGGTATACGACGGTCCTTGGCGACGTGAGGTAAAACGTTGTACCATTACTTAGGCTCATAGTGATGGTTGTCGGTTAGAGAATCTCCCACATAAGTTATTGTATTTTTATATACATCATTTAATTGTATTTTTACATATGTTTCAGAGTTATGTGGTATCCTTGTATATACATAGAGTTGACATCATGTTTTTTAAACATCTTTTCTTTATATTGCACTTGTTTTAAACTGTTTTATATTGTAATGAGTTCAGTTAAGTATTCATGAGTTGAGAAGAGCCAAGGTAAGTGTTTCTTTCATAATCTCTTTCGAGCCTATGTTTGTTAGCATTCCAACTCGCATACTCCTACATTCAATGTATTGATGTCAGTTGGCCTGCATCGTCTTATGATGCAGACGCAGGTAACAAGGATCAGCATCCAGCGCCTCGTTGATCCATCTTGAGCATTCAGAGTCTGTTGGTGAGCCTCCTTGCATTCCGGAGGACCCCTTTATTTGCTTTCTAGTTTAGTTCATTCGGATGTTGTGGGGTTTGTCCCAACATCCATCTCAGTTGTTTTAGAAGCTTCATAGACAAACAGTCAGTTAGTTATTTCAGTTGTCTTTACTTTACATTTCTTATGATAAAGACTTGAGTTTGCCTAAATGGCCAGTTGAATGTTCCTTTATAACATTCTAGTTTCTTCATAAATGTTTATGTGATGAGTTAAGTCTTCTGTTGAGTTAGTAAGCCAGGCCAAGGGTTCGTTTGGGGCCAACAATGGTCTTCGAGTGCCAGTCCCTCCAGGATGTAGGCTCGGGGTGTGACAAAATTGGTATTAAAGCACAGAGTTCAAGAGTCCTAGGGAGTCTATGAAGCCGTGTCTGTAGAGTCCTAGTTATCGGTGTGAAGTGCACCACATCTATAATTAGGAGGATGCAACACTTAGGAAATTATCTCACTTCTTTAACACTCTTTTCGTGCATTAGAGTTTAATCTCTAAAAAGTTTCTTCTAATTTGTGCTTGCGCGTATTTTCAGATAATCATGCCTCCATGAAGAGCTGTCAGAGGTCGTCCTATGAGACGCAATATTGAAGAACAAGAGTTACCCAATGCACCTGAAGTGCAACCTCAAGGCGAAGTCACCAATGTTGAGTTATGTGAGGCTATCAGGATGTTGAGGCAAGCTATGACTAATCAGGTTGGGTAGCAAAGAGGAGCTCGACAAGAAGAGGCTGACACTTCAAGGATTCGTGAGTTCTTGAGGATGAATCCTCCAAGTTTCACTGGTTCGAGCACTGCAGATGATCTAGAGAACTTCATTGAGAAACTGAAAAAGGTATTCGACGTGATGCATGTTACTGATACTGTGAGAGTTGAGCTAGCTGCATATCAGATGAAAAATGTTGCTTGAACTTGGTTTGATCAGTGGAAAGGGGGTAGAGCTGAGGACGCACCACCTGGGAGTTGGGCATGTTTTGAAGAGGCTTTCTTGGGGCGTTTCTTTCCCCGAGAACTGAAGGAGGCTAAGGTACGTAAGTTCCTCACACTTAAGCAGGATTCTCTAAGCGTTCATGAATATGGGTTGAAATTCACCCAACTATCCTGATATGCTCCAGAGATGGTTAAGGACATGAAGAGTAGAATGAGCTTGTTTGTTGCTGGGTTGGGCAGTCTATCAAGCAAAGAGGGTCGGGCAGCGATGTTGATAGGTGACATGGACATATCAAGGTTGATGGTTTATGTGCAAATGGTTGAGGAAAAGAAGCTAAGAGACAAAGAAGAGTTCAGAAATAAGAAAGCGAAGACAGGGAATGAGTCCCAGAAGGGTAGTGTGAATCGTTCGTCCTTTCAGAAGAAAAAGGGACCTATACCATCATCTTCTAGTGCATCTGCTCCCAGAAACAAAGGTGAGTATAATGGCCAAAATTCACAGAACTTCAGAGCTAGACCAGCACAGTCTCAAGGTAGTGTGGCACAAGGAGGTACTTGGGCTCCTGTATGTGGTAGGTGTCGTAGAAACCACTCAGGTAAGTGTCGTGATGGCCAGACAGGTTGTTTCAAGTGTGGGCAAGAGGGACACTTCATGAAAGAGTGTCCTAAGATTAAGCAAGGTAGTGGAAATTCGGGCAATAGAGCCCAGTCTTCATCAGTTGCTCCACCAGACAGGGATGCACCTAGAGGAGCTACTTCCGGTACTGGCGGAGGAGCAAACCGCCTCTATGCAATCACTAGTCGTCAAGAGAAAGAGAACTCTCCAGATGTTGTCACTGGTATGATTCGAGTCTTTGACTTTACTGTTTATGCCTTGCTAGATCCAGGAGCGAGTTTGTCTTTTTTAACTCCATATGTTGCTATGAACTTTGATGTTATTCCTGAGTAACTTAGTGAACCATTCAGTGTCTATACGCTTGTTGGTGAGTCTATTCTAGCAGAGAGAGTCTATCGTGATTGTCCTATTTCCTTCAATCACAAGAGTACCATGACTGATTTAATTGAGTTAGCCATGGTAGATTTTAATGTCATTCTTGGTATGGACTGGCTTCATACTTGTTATGCCTCAGTTGATTGTAGAACTCGAGTAGTCAAGTTTTAGTTTCCAAATGAGCCAGTCTTAGAGTGGAAAAGCAGTTCAACAGTGCCTAAGGGTCGTTTCATTTCGTACCTTAAGGCAAGGAAGTTAGTTTCTAAGGGATGTATCTATCACTTAGTCCGAGTTAATGACTCAAGTGTTGAGGTACCTCCTATTCAGTCAGTTCCAATAGTAAAAGAGTTTCTAGAAGTCTTTCCAGATGATCTTCCAGGAGTTCCTCCTGAGAGAGAGATAGACTTCGGTATAGATCTTCTTCCAAATACTCGTCCTATATCTATTCCGCCATACATAATGGCACCAGCAGAGTTGAAAGAGCAGTTAAATGATCTATTAGATAAGGGCTTCATTCGACCAAATATCTCACCTTGGGGCGCTCCGGTCTTGTTTGTGAGAAAGAAAGATGGTTCCCTTAGGATGTGTATAGATTACCGTCAGTTGAACAAGGTTACCATCAAGAATAAGTATCCTCTTCCGAGAATTGATGATCTTTTCGATCAGCTTCAGGGTGCTTCCTCTTTCTCGAAAATTGACCTCACGTCAGGCTATCATCAATTAAGAGTAAGGGAATGTGATATTCCAAAGACAGCTTTTAGAACCAGATATGGTCATTATGAGTTTTTGGTCATGTCCTTTGGTTTGACCAATGCACCAGCAATGTTCATGGATCTTATGAATAGAGTCTTCAAACGTTATTTAGATATGTTTGTTATCGTCTTCATTGATGACATACTAATCTATTCAAGGAATGAAGAAGATCATGCTAGTCATCTCAGAATAGTTCTTCAGACTTTGAAAGATAGAGAGTTGTATGCCAAGTTCTCTAAGTGTGAGTTTTGGCTCGAGTCTGTGGCATTCTTGGGCCACATAGTTTCCGGTAAAGGAATTAGAGTTGATACTCAGAAAATTGAGGTAGTGCAGAATTGGCCTAGACCCACATCTCCAACTAATATTAGGAGTTTCTTGTGTTTGGTTGGCTATTATAGAAGGTTTGTAGAGGGTTTTTCATCCATTTCGTCCCCTTTGACGAAGTTGACTCAGAAAATAGTGAAGTTTCAATGGTCTGAAGCTTGTGAGAAAAGCTTTCAGGAATTGAAGAAAAGGTTGACTACTGCCCCAGTTTTGACCTTACCAGAAGGCACTCAAGGTTTTGTGGTGTATTGTTATGCATCTAGAGTTGGTTTGGGTTGTGTATTAATGCAGAATGGCAAGGTTATAGCTTATGCCTCTAGACAGTTGAAAGTTCACGAGAAGAATTACCCAACCCATGATCTAGAGTTGGTTGTTGTAGTTTTCTCTTTGAAGATATGGCGCAAATATATATTCACATTTTATCGTATTTTATAACCGCGGGAAGCACAAACAAATTCACTAGTTTATCTATGTAGTACTCTCTCTGTCCCTAATTATTTGTCCACATTTCTTTGTTTAGTTGTTCCTAATTAGTTGTCCATTTTGACAAATCAAGAAAAGACAATTGTTTTAACATACTATACCCTTAATTAATTACTTTTAAAAAGGTAGAACTTCTTGAAAATCTTAAATTTTTAATTCATCTACTGCATAATTAATAAGGATAAAATGATAAATTATCTATATCAGTTATTATTTTCTTAATAGATGTGTCAATTTAAAAATAAATAATTAACTAGGACAACGGGAGTAGTATAAACAAAAAGTAATGAATTTGTGTGAACCCGTGACCAACAGAAGTTAATGAATTCATAAGAAGCAATGTGAGCTTATTTTGTCTTCTCCGTTCACCCTTCTATTTCCCTGGCCATAAACAAGGTGCATTTGGGACCCCAATGCATTAAGACCATTTCCGATCCAACACCAAATTTTATATTAAATTCTAAATTTAATGTAAAATTTGGTGTTTTGAGCTTCAACACACATTAATTTTTATATTAAATTTGGTGTGTGAATAGTGTTACACCAAATTTGATGTAACACTATTTATCACACCAATTCACTTTTTAAATATTTTAATATTATTTTATTATACAAACTTTTAACTAAACATTATATAAATTGTATGTTTTAATTAAATCTCTTGTATATTTAATTATTTTATATGTAATATTTTTATAATATTAATTTTAGATATAAAATTTAGCTTTTTTATAAATTAATTTTTCTATATATGACTTTTTTAAAAATTAAATTTATGTTAATTCTACTATAAATTATAATTGGATATAACTACAATTAACCTTCACAAAAATTAAAAATGCAAATATTGCTCATTTTGAACTACATAATGCACTAATAGAGCATTTATGGGAGCATCGTAATGATCTTGAAAGTTGAATATTTATGTAGAATTTAAAATATTTTTTCAATTATGTAATGTTTATTTAATTTTATTTCATTAATGATTTCACTTTTATTTGTATTGTCTATTATTATGTATAATATTTGCTAGCAATTTATATTATTAAAAAATTATGATACAAAATAATTTTATATTAAACTATTATAAAAGAAAATAATATGAATTATATATGGTGAATGTTTAGAAAGAATTTGTTTTATAAATTAAGAAAATATAAATGAAATAAGAAATAATAATATAATAATGAAAAGAAAGAAAAATATTCTTTTTTTTATGTAAAATTTGATACAGTGAATTGAAATTGATTACACCAAAAATAATACTGATACCAAATTTAATATAAAATTTGGTGTTTAAATTGAAGATGCCCTAATAATTAATCTATCAGAAGCCTTTGCACATGCCCTTTGGAACTAGTGCAACCATCAAAACTCGGATATGATTTTATCAAATATTAATTTTGGTCAAACTTCTTGAGTTCCACACATCCAAAACACTTTCAAACTCGCCTCATCATTTCGAGAATTAAACCACTCATCTCCACAAGTCATATTTCGTTCATCTCAATTTATATGATACTTATATTTATTTAATTAAATATTTTATTTTTTCAATCAATATTTAATATTTATATTCAAATTTGATTATATTCAAATTTACGTAAATAAAATGCCCAATCAAAGAAAAACACTTTTTACTAAAAAAAATTTTTATCATTCCCCCAAATCTACTTAACCGGGTAAAAGTGGTGTCTCAATCTATACCTTGGGAAAAGTGTTCCCTCATCACGTGCTATGTCTCATCCTAATATTGACTCTCTCTCTCTCACTTAAAGCAAGGACAAAACTTGATTAGAAAAAGCAATGTAAATTTTTATTTTTATAAAAGATCCTTATTAAAAATGTAACAGATTTTTAAACGTTATTTTCTTTTATTTAATTTGATAAAAAATCTACAAACCTAATCAATTCGGATCTAGGCCAAGTAGAAACACTTAAAATAGTAAAATACTTCCTATCAAGAAATTTTGCCTTCTGATTTGAGAGATTTTTTTTGCCTACATCTCAGTATACATGTTACTGTTAAAATGGATGTATGACTTTAGAATATTATTATTTTAAAATATTTCAGCACATAACAGAATTTGGCTTTAGCCCCCCGAATATCTATTTTGTTTAGCCCCCCGAATATCATAAGATTGATTTGGATTGCTTAGGGTAATTAAATCTTATTGAGTGAAAACGCGATTTAATACCAACTGATTATTTATATAAAGATAAAAATATCCCTCAAATCCTTTTAATCATTTATTTATTTTCTTAATTTTATGTTTTATATTTTTACTATTAAATTTATTTAAATAAATTAGCTTATAAATGTTAAATAACTTACATTTCAAATATTGTATTAATTTATATTGGATGTATTTAACAACAAACAACTCTTTTTATTTTACTATTGTTACCGTCTTTTTTATTCTAAATGTAGATGGTCTATCCTTTTTTAATTGAAAATTAGCGTTTTGTGAGTGATTAATTTATTAAGATGGAAATTATTTACCCTCAAATAATTCAAGTGAAAAAATAACAAACTTGACAACAAAATTGTTCTTCTTCTAGCTCATTAGAAGTCATTAAAAATAATATTATCTGGCAACTATCTATTTTGATCCAATTAAAAATAAGAAATTGCATAATAATTCAAGAATATAATTAAACAAATTTTTTTATAAAACTTTAATCCGAATACAAAATGAGCTGGTAAGAAATGAACCAAAACACTTGAAATAAAATAATCTATAAATAAACCTCCAAGATAGACCCTGTCTGGCTGTCTCCATCTAATAAAGATACTTTCTTCTCTGTTTTGTTGTACTATAAATAATCATTTTGGGTCCTCAGAAAAAATAGAAAAAAAAAAGATAATGTAGCTTTATTTTAAAACTATAGCTGTCCAACATAAATAAACGTGTGTAAATTTCGTTGAAATTATTGTGAGGTGCTATAGATATACACAGTAATCCATTTGTCTCTTATTAATAATGAATGATTGATGACCATAACCAACAACAAAAAGAGGTATGTCATTTTCTTTTTAGTCTACATTTTTGTTTCTTTCTTGCTGGTAATTTAAATTAATAACTTCGATATTAAATACTCCCTCTGTTTTATATCAAGTAAATTTTTGGGTTTTTTTTTTTATTACTTTATTGAATTGTTCAAAGTAGGGTGTCAAAAGAATATGAAAAATCGATCGAACCCTAGCTGAGCCAAATCGATTTATGTTATTTTTTCAATAAAATCGTGGACTTTTACTTAAGTGTATAAGTGTTCCGAACAATTGAGATGATCTTTTTAATTTATGAAAAAAAAATCGATTTTTTTTCAAATCGAACTGAATAACCTTACATGTATGTAAATATATTTTATATATTAACAATATGTTAAATTTAATATATAAATATTCTTTATAATAATTTTTAAATATAAATATAACATAGGTCTTAGGCCTCTTGTGACTAGACAACTTTGAGTCTTCGCTCTTTAATTAACATTTGCTTAATTAGGTTTAAAATTAAAAGATAATGTAATAGATACTCTACCAAACAATATAACAAAACATATGCAAACACCTACTAAATGTTTAAAATCAAACAATACGGCAATAAGGTTTTACATTCTTGTCTTCTTGATGAAGAATTAAAGTGTTTCTTCAAGAACATATTTGCGAAAGAAATATTTTACTAGTAGTATATTTTGAAGTGATATTTTAAAAGTAAAAAAAAATAAAAAAATTAACCGAACCATACCGATACCGAAGAGAAACCGATATGATTGGGATAGTTTAAAAAATCTAATTTTGGTTATATATTATAAAATAACCAAAAAATTGGGATGATATAATTTTTAAAAAATAACCAACCGAATCGTACCATTGACACCCCTAATTTAAAGTTTAAGATGACTATTTGATTATTTTTTTATATATTTCTCCACTTCTTTGATGATTTTTTATATTTTTTGGAGATAAATTGTACTATTTTAAAATTATATTTATAATTTAAAATATAATTTAAATTATGTACTTGAATATTTTTCTTAACAAATATTGTGCATTGTCTCACAAATTTAATTACTATAAAACAGAAGGACTGAAGGAGTATTAACGGACGTACATCGGCCATCGCACTGACGACATAAATATAGGTAAATATGGTTGATCTTGATCATATGGCAAAAAATCATAATAAAGTTACATAGACAACATAATTTTAAATATTTCAAAATATAATTAAATGACAATTTTGTTAAGTGTAAACTTTATTTTTAAAAGGTAAAAAAAAAAAGTGAACAATATTTTGTTACAAAATTTCATATATTTAATTATTTTATTTTATTTTATTTTACTCTGTATAAAATATTTTAGGCTCAAATTTAAATTTTTAATGCATGTGTCTAATCAAATACCTTCACATTATGTTTTTAACAAAAAAAAAAACAAATCTGATTTGGTGCAGAATGAAGTATTGAAGATTTGGACGTTTGCTACAAATAATTAAACTATTGTTTCAGTAATGTGACAAGGAGTTAATAGTTTGATTTTATAATGTTCAATGGATCCAAACATATCCCAATTGTTATTTAATATAATTCAAAAATATATTTTTTTTAATAAAATATTATATTATTTTTTAAAATTTTACTGTATAAAATATTTTCAGCATCAATTTATTTTTTTAATTTACGTATCTAATCAAACATGGTCACATATTTTATTTTATTGTTTTTAAAAAAATGCACAGATCTGATTTGGTGCAGATTATAATAAACTATGTTTTTCAGTAATGTGACAAGGAGTTAATAGTTTGATTTTGAAATGTTCAGCGGATCTAAAAATATCCCAATTATTATTTGCTAACTCAAAAATATCTTTTTTTAATGACATATTATATTAATTTTTTATTTACTCTTTAAAAAATATTTTTAGCTTAATTTCTTCTTCTTTTTTTAAATTTATGTGTCTAACCAATCACCTTTCACGTATATTTTTTTTTAAAAAGGCGCAGGTCTGATTTGGTGCAGAAAAAAAGTATTGAATATTTGGTCATTTGCTACAAATAATTAAACTATTTTTTTAGTAATGTTACAAGGAGTTAATAGTTTGATTTTAAAATGTTCAACGAATCCAAAAATATCCCAATTATTATTTAACAAGTTAAAAATATCTTTTTTTTTAAAAATAAAATATTGTATTATTTTTATTTTACTCTTTAGAAAATATTTTCAGCTTAATTTTTTTTAAATTTATGTGTCTAATCAAACACTTCACATATTATTTATTTTTTTAAAAAGGCACAGGTTTGATTTGGTGCAGATTAAAGTATTAAACTATTGAATATTAGGACGTTTGCTACAAATAATTAAACTATTTTTTCAGTAATGTGATCCGGAGTTAATAGTTAGGTCACTTTACATACACAATATATATTACCTTCATAATTATCATTTATAGTAATAATATATTGCATTTCACAATTTATAACAGTTTTGCCCCCTCCCCCCCTTACTTTTTTGAGTAAATTTTAAGAATATCAAATATAATAATCATATTAGCGTTCTATAACTATAATTTTGCTATTTGCACTCCATAGCCTTATTATGTTTGTTATGAAACATCTGATTTGTATAAATCGAAAAATATGTTCCAATTCGTATACAATTTTATTTTTTAAAACAAATTAACTAAAAAAGTATTAATTTCTGCTACTAAAAAGGAACACGAATTTCATAAAATTCACGCAGATTACATTTTAATAGAATTCATTTCCTTCGATGAGTTCTTCAGCAAGATGAACTCCATTGTTAGTGGGTTCTTCAAATCGACTAATCTAGAGCAATACAAACGGTAGATATTAGAAATCAACATTAGGTAAAAGTATTTAATGTTAGAAAAAATAATAGGGAATATAATTGAAGAAGAAAATGACTTTGAGGCGTGTAACCATTTTCTTTAAACAGACATTGTCAATATACATATTGGGGTAAGTACAAACAATTCTCTTCAAGGATAAAACAAAGCCCTTTGTTTATACATGCAGATTTTTCTTAGGCTACTTCTAAAGAGTTTTTATATTTATAGAACTTAAGAGATGACTGTTCATAAGATCAGTGGCGAAGCCAGAAATTTAATTAAGGGTGTCCAAGAATAATGATTGTGGCTGTCAAAATTTTTTTTTAAAAAATATTGTGCTATTTAGGGTTCAAACCCAAAACTCCTTCACTCAAATGGTCACTTATTACCACTACGCCAAAGATATAGCTTCTATCAAGGGGGTCCAACTTTAAATATATATCATTTAAATGTAAAATTTGACATATATATACAACCGGTTTTTCTGACGAGCTCTAGCTACGTCCCTACATAAGAGTCATGTTCTTTCATGAAGACATGACTTTTCATAAGACTCATGTTTATTCATGAAAAGATGACTTTTCATAAAGGTCGTGTTCTTTCATGAATAAATGACTTTTCATAAATGTCGTGTTCTTTCATGAACAAATGACTTTTCATAAGGTCGTGTTCTTTCATGAACAAATAATTTTTCATAACAATCATGTTCTTTCACGAACAGATGTGTCTGTTCAATTTAAGACCTCTATACATTACAAAATTTCCAACATTTAATGCTTGAAATCATTTTGATTTTCCTTTTGTGTGAACGAATTAATGTATATCGAGATTTTTGAAACTCTAATTTGGTTTTGAACATTCGAGAAAAATGATTTTAATTTTATATTGCGATAGTTTCTTCTTTAATCACAGTTCGAATTTTATATTTTTACATAATAGATTCAAAAACATATGATTGAAAAACTCGTACTATATTCAATTTAGTTCGTCATTTTGAATTCTGCAAAATATCTATGATTAGAATTTTTCGGGCAGAAATTGTTGTTCGTCATTTGATTACATGTTTGAATTTTTGACATTCATTATGAGTTTGTACTGTAATATTATCAGCATAATCTATAATTTTGTTTTGATTTGTATACTTTTTCTTCTCAATTTGTATATATGATCGAACATACACATATACAATGTTTGATAGTTTATACATTCAAGTCTAATGATATGAATTAATATGGTATATACAATTGACAATCGTAAGATGAAGATTAAATACATATACAATTTATAACTAATACAAAATTTTATTCATACACAAACTACACTTATATATACGTATATACGTACAATTGACAAGCCTAACACAAATAATATGCATATACAATCTACGGCTAAAAAAATTGTATATATATATACACATCCCACTATACAATTCATAAGCTTAAACCCATAGAACATACAAATATACAAAATAAATTCAATAAATAGACACAATTTTCATAGATGCAGACGAACTCGTATTGTACTGTATATATATACAAATTTAGAAAAAAAAAAAAAATGTTTCATAGACAAATCATCCAATTGGTCGATTCAGTTTATACAAATTTGATGCCACAATCAAGAGGGATATGAAATTCAAACTGATTTGAAGAAATATTTTAGGAGGAATTAAAGGAAGTGGGGTGAGAAAAGAGGTTAAGTGCATTGTAGAAAACCATAACTTTCCTTTAATGGTAGGTCCCCAGCAAATAGCAAGAATCGCTAAACACTAACTACCGAATATAATTAAATGTAACATTAGCTATAACATTTGTTTTTTGATTTAAATATTTGCTATTATGTACAAAAATAAAATAAAATTGGTTTATCAGTTTCTCTTTTCTCTTTTTTTTTTCTGTGTTTCACTTTCTCTTTTTTTTTTTCTGTTTCTCTTTCTCCCTCTATCCTTCTTCTCTTTTTCTTTTTTTTTTCTTTGTTCACCTTTTATTCTATTTATAATTTTAATGCATGTGGTGAATATATAACTAAAATATTTTTAATACAAATATATTATAAATATTATATGTGAATTTCAAGCATTTCGATAATATTTAGATTAGTTTACATTTTTTGAATTTATAGTAATGTATAATACATAATTCAAATTGTATTATAACTATTGTTTATATTTATACAGTTTTAATACAAATTTTTCAAAGCTTCACTTTTTTCGATTTATCACCATCACCAGACCACCGATTTTTTATATTTAATACAGTTTTGATACAACTTTAATACAATTTTTTAAAACTTCACCTAATATATAACTAAAACAATTTTAATACAAATATATTAGAAGTATTATATGTGAATTTCAAACATTTCGGTACTATTTAAATTAGTTTACATTGTTAGAAATGTATTATATTTGTTCTGCAATAATAATACAGTTTTGATATAACTTTAATACAGTTTTGATATAAATTTAATAAAATTTTGATACAACTTTAATACCGTTTTGATACAACTTTAATACAATTTTGATATAACTGTAATACAATTTTGATATAACTTTAATACAATTTTAATACAACTTTAATAAATATTTATATCAAATGGTTCTTAAAGCTAAAATTATGTGTATATGGTAATAAAAATATAGTAACACTTAAAAGCGTAATTAATCAAATAAAATATATTATATATGTACAATTCCTTAATAGTTTGATTTTAAAATGTTCAACGGATCAAACAATATCCCAATTATTATTTAATAAGTTAAAAATATCTTTTTTTCTAATAAAATATTATAATTGTTTATTTTTAAATATATTTTATTCTTAGAAAAAATATTACTATTAAATAAGTCAATTCTTATTGATTTTATTTTAAAGTCACTTTTTTTTGTTTTCCATTTTGTGTCTGGTATCCATATTGGAGCCTGACTAATTCGCACCGAGAAGTCCCATATTGGGTGATAAAGCGCTCTCTAACAAAGGTGGCTAAATACCCAAGGAGACTCGAACCCGAGACCTTTTGATTAATGATGAAAGAGTATTTACAAAGTCACTTTAACAAATAAATAAGTAGAAAATAATTTTTTTCTTCTTAATTTTATTTTAACAATTAAAATAGAATAACTTCATATACAGTTTTAGCTGGTAATATTGATCTTATATATAAGATCTTTATAACTTCATCATTAATTTTTATTTTAAAAAATACTAAAAAGGTTTCTAATAAAATAGAAAAAACAATCTGTTTCAAATTGGTGTAAGATAAGTATTTTCTAACTAAAAAAAATCATGTAATGACCCGAAAGGTCATTTTTGGAAATTTTTGTAAAATTGTCGTTTTACCCTTCTCGATAATTGCCCTAGTTATTGATCAGTTTGAAAAGTTTGTTAGAGAATTTTGATTTACTCGTTTAACTACGATTATTTAATTAAGGGGTAAATTTTAAATATTTAATTTTAGTAAGTGGTTAATGGGTCAAATCCATATTTTATTTAATTAATATCATATACCCCTTGACCCATATAAAAGAATAAATTAATAGTAAATTGAGATTACAACGTTTGAGTCATAAACTCCATAAAGACTTCTACGGTTGGGAGCGCAAATACGCAGAGAGGAGACAATTCATCCCTATATGATTTTTTGGGTAAGAAACGCTAATGATAAACCTTATTTATACCTATGTTAATCTCTTTGCCATTGTATATAATAATAAATTGTTGGTTTGTAGACTTAATATCATAAATTATTATATATGTGGGTATTCCTTTAGGGTTAGGAGACAAGAAATTGAGGAAGTCATCATTGAATAATGACAAACTATTAAAGAGGTATATAATAAGCAAGTTTGGAAGTATACTGTTGACTTTAAAGAATGAATTTTGTAAAGGACAAAGAGGTGTCACTGCATGATTTTATAATGTCATTTATTGTGGGTACTGTAGTTTTCTCTCTACTATATTTATCAATTTTGAAACGGAAACAGGGAACAACGAGGTTACGTATTTAATTAGTGAAATTTTATGATAGGTTATAATCTTGTTTTATTTGTAAATTATTTATTGTAGTCGAGATGTGGATTGAAATTTTAATCTTAGGGTATATTTATGGTATGGAAGAAAGATTGAGATATATAATGAAATATTAAGTATATTATATTAGGTGAATACCATTTGAATTATGATATTGGAAAAATTGGATTTAACCCTAGACTTGAAACTTGGAAAATATGATAGTTGAAATGTTAATTGGCATCAATATTTACGAACTTGATTATAAATTTGGGTGAATTTTGGGTCAAGGCTAAACAAATAGTAATGTGGGTGTTGTTAGTTTTGAAATCTTATTGTGATCATGTACTTGAATAGATTGCATTAATTTAGAAGCTCAACGAAAAGGAAAGGCTCAAGTCCCGAGTAATTGTTCGAGTATTTGAGGCAAGTGAATTTCTAAACCCTTGTTAAATGTATGGAATTCGTGTATTTCCTTGTAATATGTGTTTGGGGGTAATGAGACTTGGTGATGGGTTGACTTGTCCACATTGATTAATTCTAATGATGAAAAAAGGGGTAATAAAAGGCAATGTGACTAATTATTTGTGTGTGATGTGTTGAGAACGGTGTGAAAGGATTGTTGAATCATTGTTGATGTTGTATCATGATTGTGTTTTTGTGAATTGTGCAATGTTATAAAAATGGTCATCTCCTCATTATTTATTTGAACATGTCATTTGCATTGTTCTGAGACATGGTTGTGAAAAGTGTTATGTGAATTGAGAAAGAATAAGAAATTAAAGAGGATGCACTATTTCGAGGGACGTGTCGCGCGCCGCGATTGATACTATATTTCGAGGGACATATCGCGCGCCGCGATGGATACTATATATCGAGGGATGTATCGCGAGCCGCGATGGATGTATGGACATATATGTCCCCCATGGGTCCCGGACTGAGAGACATCGAGTGTGTATCGTTAGGTCAGACATGCATCACTATACTTGATATTGCATTTCATTGCATTGCACTTCTTTATTATTGGTGAACTTGATCTTGTGTGTTGTTGATCTTGTGAGTGCCTTTTTGTGGAACTTGTGACTGAAGAATATTGAGCCTATTATTGAAGATATACAATTGTTATATTGTTGTTGTTGAAGATATGCAAGTGTTAGAGTGTTGTTATTGAGGGTATGCAATTGTTAGAGTGATTTTGTTGAAGATATGCAATTGTTAGAGTGTTGTTGTTGAAGATATGCAAGTGTTAGAGTGTTGTTGTTGAAGATATGCAAGTGTTAGAGTGTTGTTGTTGAGGATATGCAATTGTTAGAGTGTTGTTGTTGAGGATATGAAATGGTTAGAGTGTTGTTGTTGAGGATATGAAATTGTTAGAGTGTTGTTGTTGAGTTATGTGCTTTGTAAATTGTGAATTGTTAGGTTGGGAAAGTTTTATGCAGGTTGTAGTTGTGGAGGTTCGGTTGGTGTGTAAATGAGTACCCGTATTCTATTCCCTTAACTTGTGTTTAGAAGTTTACTTGCTGAGTACCGTGTGGTTTGGTACTCACCCCTTGCTTCTACAATTTTTTGTAGGTTACGTGCCTGGATTTTGTGATACTTTCCATTCTCTTACTTTTTCGAGGCTTCTTGGAGATTTGTGAGGTAGTTGTTTGTCATCTCAGCAGACCTTCTTACTCCTATTTATGATTTTGTTCTATTCTAGAAACAAGGTCATTTGAGACTTGTGTTTTTCTTTTGAATCAATTGTAATACTTTAGAGACTTGTACACGTGATAACTAGATTTTGGGGGTATTTTTGAGTTGATTATGAAATTTCCGCATTTTATTGTAATGGTTGAGTTTTAGGCTGACTTGTCTTTGTGGGATAAGATGAGTGCCATCACGTCCATTTTTGGATCGTGACAAAATGGTATCAGAGCTCCAAGTTCATAGGTCTCACGTGTGTACAAGTCAAGTTTAAGTAGAGTTTCGAGGATCGGTACAAAGACGTCTGTACTTATCTTTGAGAGACTATAGTGACTTTTAGGAAAAATCTTCACTTCTTGAATCTCTATCGTGTATCCCTTATCTGTTCTGATTTTTATCGCTTCATTTCATTCTCTCATTTATGTGATGACTCGTGTGTAGTTCCTCATGTGAGTATTTGGTGTGTTGTATTTATCTTGGATGTTAGATTTGTTACAAATATGAAAGTGATAAACTTATGGGAAGGATGTGTTGTCAGATTTGGAATGTTCAACGATTCGAATAGATTGAGTTAAGTGATGACTTGACGAAACATTTTGAGGATAAATAAACAATTAGGTTTAACAATGGTTTAAGGGACTTCATGAGCGTCTTATATTTTTTTAGGCTAGTCATCTAGTAGTGGGATTAGTACTTGTGTGGTATAGGAAATATCTGGAGTGGTTTGACAATTGAAAGTGGAATGATTAAAAGAATGGCTAGATAATGAATAGTGTAACCTTGAAAAATACAATTGGTATAGTTGTCATATAATATATGGGTTGCTTAGTGAATGATGTTGCGTCAAATCAAGGTTAGAATTTTTCATAAATTGAGTGAGTCCCTAGGATGGTTGGCATAGCTAGGTTTGGGATGTCATGTTGATGGCGAGGTTGAATTTGTGGTGATGGCAAGGGCTAACTAAGCATGATGGTAATAAGGTTTTATGATGAATTATGGTTGGAATGCAACTATATGATAAGGTTTGTTGGTTAAATAAATTTTGTATGGTAATAAGGACTTGCAAGTATCTAAGGTTGTGGTTTGCTACTATTTGGTGAGTAAAATGGTCGTAGAAAAAAGTGGTAGGAGGTGTTGGGACTAGGGGTGAGCATAAATACCGAAAAATTGAAAACTGAAAAATCAAACCGAATCGAAAAAATTCAATTCTTCGGTGTCGGTTCTTCGGTTTTTCGGTTCGGTATCGGTTTTTTTTTCCGGAATTTCGGTTCGGAGTTCGGTGCAAGGGTCCCAAAACTACGGTGCACAGAAGAACCGAAGTTTTATTAAATAAATTTAAAAGTATTTATTATATTACTTAATTTTTAACTTTACTTGGCCCATTTCAATTTTTATATTTAGATCCTAAACTTAAATAGCAAAAATCTAAATAACAAAATAGTAAACCCTAAAGACCTAAAGTCTAAACTAAACAAAACTCAATTTAATTCAAGTTTGAGCAGCAACTTGGTGTTTCTACTTTCTACTTTATGATTTTATCATTTTATGTTGTTACTTTAAAGTGAGAACAACAAATTGATGTTCTTACCTTTTATTGTTAGACGGTTAGTTGTTACTTTGAAGTTTGAAGTGTGAAGTGAATAACAATTATTACTTTATCATATTCTCTCTTAATTTTTGTTGACACCGAAAAACTGATTTAGAAACACCGAACTAAACCGAACCGAACCGATCTAGTTTGGTTTGAAATATGGTGCACACTTTTAAAAACCGAATACCGAAGAACCGAACCGAAATTTGATTAAACCGAACCGAAGAACCGAACGCCCACCCCTAGTTGGGACACCGCTCGAATATAATTGAAACGAGCTAGAATCATAAATGGAGAGAACTAGTGGAAAGAAGCTTAGCCTTCAAAAGGAAGCGAGAACAATGACATTTACTCTGATTGCAAGGACCAAAATATATCTTTAGATAGTTGAGAATTTGGTTCAGAGGCACATGGTTCCATCTGTTTTGCTATGGTTATGGTGATAGTGTTACATGTCGTTCATATCAATTAAAAGTTGTTGGATAAGATTTGAGAAAGAAGTTTACAAACGTTTGACTCGAGTGTGGTGATAACTTCTTTGATGGTTTTGAGTTTGGTAACTGGTACGGTTGAATTTTTAATGAAGGATACGGTAAGATCAATGGAGAGACGATCAATTATAGGCTAAGATACGTGAATCATAAAGATCTTTAATGTATGAGCTAATGTTGATAGATAATGGGATTGTGTTACATGGGATCAAAATCCAAGTTTTTCATTGTGAGTTTAGGTTTGTAGTAGTGCGTTTTGTCAAGGTATGAATTGGTAAGGTAAGATATGATCGATCGCATTGAGTATGAAGGATTTGAAATGACTTAAACAAAATAATTTGAGTAGTCAATTTAGTTACTTTTGATTGTTATACCTAAGAGGGGTTTCACATAATGTTTTGGTTTAAAGGGTAAGGTAAAAATATCACCGGTTGCTGGTCAAAAAATAAGATTGGTACACGAATTAGTAAAAAATTTTAAGAGTTTGGTGTATTGAAGAGTTTAAGGTATTTTGAATTTGCGTCATGGCTTGTATAGACTCTTGATTTGGAGTTGAAGGTTGTATGAATTTTTGTCTTTGAGTTCAGATAGGACTATGAGATGTGAACTGATTTGGCACAGACTTACTAGAGATTTATCATCAATTTTTATGAATATTGGGTTTTGATTAGGGTGAAAAATAATAAGGTGTGTAAGATTATGTGTTGTTACGTGGAGCTAAATTGTTCAGATTATGATAGGTGACTTATGGATACGCAATAATATGGATCTACAGTTATACATTATTATTGAGGATTTTGAATTGGATTGATTCTACTTTATTGATACGACTATAGAGACTGTTGTGATGCGTTACATACACTTTATGATAAATTAGATTACGTGCTTACAATATATAGAATTATTAGAGTGACTAAGGATTTCTCGGAGTTTTGGCATGAGGTACATGATGGCATCAATGGTAGTTTAAAAAAATGTTATGTGAAAGTTCGTGTGAAGTTGACATTGGGTGTGATTCAATTATTATACCTCGATGGAAAAATATTTTTAGATTTGAAATTAGTGTTATCAGTCTTGGATGTGACTCATAACTGTCATGTAATGCTTAAATGAAGAGAGAGGGAGCCATATTTTAAAAAAATTAGAGGCAATAATGTGTTGGTTAAGAATACTTTGACAGTAGTGACAGTTTGGGAGTAAGGTAAATGGCTAGTATGGTTATGATATTTGTTAATATTAAGAGTGTTGGCTATAGTGGAGTACTGTGAGAAGTATGTGGAGTTCAATAAATTGAGTATGTGTACGATTATAATGAGGGATAGACTAATTGATTGTGGGTGGCTAAAAATTAAAGAGATGGAGTCATATGAATGGAAATGTTTGATATGGGCGCTATAGAGGAGTATATTGTGTTATTGGATTTTGGTTTTGTACATTCTTATGTGACCCACCTACTTCGTTTCAGACATGATTTGAAGTATGATTCGCTGCATATGCACATGTGTATTTCTACATCTATGGGTGAATCCCTAGTGGTGGATCAGATTGTGGGTAATGCAATTTTCTCTCTACTATATTTATCAATTTTGAAACGGAAACAGGGAACAACGAGGTTACGTATTTAATTAGTGAAATTTTATGATGGGTTATAATCTTATTTTTTTTGTAAATTATATATTGTAGTCGAGATGTGGATTGAAATTTTAATCTTAGGGTATATTTACGGTATGGTAGAAAGATTGAGATATATAATGAAATATTAAGTATATTATATTAGGTGAATACCATTTGAATTATGATATTGGAAAAAATGGATTTACCCTAGACTTGAAACTTGGAAAATATGATAGTTGAAATGTTAATTGGCATCAAGATTTACGAACTTGATTATAAATTTGGGTGAATTTTTGGGTCAAGGCAAAACAAATAGTAATGTGGGTGTGTTAGTTTTGAAATCTTATTGTGATCATGTACTTGAATAGATTGCATTAATTTAGAAGCTCAACGAAAAGGAAAGACTCAAGTCCCGAGTGATTGTTTGAGTATTTGAGGCAAGTGAATTTCTAAAACCTTGTTAAGTGTATGGAATTCGTGTATTTCCTTGTAATATGTGTTTGGGGGTAATGAGACTTGGTGATGGGTTGACTTGTCCACATTGATTAATTCTAATGATGAAAAAAAAGGGTAATAAAAGGCAATGTGACTAATTGTTTGTGTGTGATGTGTTGAGAACGGTCTGAAAGACTTGTTGAATCATTGTTGATGTTGTATCATGATTGTATTTTTGTGAATTGTGCAATGTTATAAAAATGGTCATCTCCTCATTATTTATGTGAACATGTCATTTGCATTGTTCTGAGACATGATTGCGAAAAGTGTTATGTGAATTGAGAAAGAATAAGAAATTAATGAGGATGTACCATTTCGAGGGACGTGTCGTGCTCCGCGATTGATACTATATTTCGAGGGACATATCGCGCGCCGCGATGGATACTATATATCGAGAGACGTATCGCGCGCCGTGATGGATGCATGTACATATATGTCCCTCATGGGTCCCGGACTGAGAGACATCGGGTGTGTATCGTTAGGTCAGACATGCATCACTATACCTGACATTGCATTTCATTGCATTGCACTTTTTTTATTATTGGTGAACTTGATCTTGTGTGTTGTTGATCTTGTAAGTGCATTTCTGTGGAACTTGTGACTGATGAATATTGAGCCTGTTGTTGAAGATATGCAATTATTAGAGTATTGTTGTTGAAGATATGCAAGTGTTAGAGTGTTGTTGTTGAGGATATGTAATTGTTAGAGTGTTGTTGTTGAAGATATGTAATTGTTAGAGTGTTGTTGAAGATATGCAAGTGTTAGAGTGTTGTTGTTGAGGATATGCAATTGTTAGAGTGTTGTTGTTGAAGATATGAAATGGTTATAGTGTTGTTGTTGAGGATATGAAATTGTTAGTGTGTTGTTATTGAGCTATGTGCTTTGTAAATTGTGAATGGTTAGGTTGGGCTGGTTTATGAAGGTTGTAGTTGTGAAGGTTCGGTTGGTGTATAACGGAGTACCCGCATTATATTCCCTTAGCTTGTGTTTAGAAGTGTACTTGCTGAGTACCGTGTGGTTTGGTACTCATCCCTTGCTTCTACAATTTTTTGTAGGTTACGAGCCTGGATTTTGTGATACTTTCCATTCTCTTACTTTTCCGAGGCTTCTTGGAGATTTGTGAGGTAGCTGTTTGTCATCTCAACAGACCTTCTTACTCCTATTTATGATTTTGTTCTATTCTAGAAACAAGGTCATTTGAGACTTGTGTTTTTCTTTTGAATCAATTGTAATACTTTAGAGACTTGTACACGTGACAACCATATTTTGGGGGTATTTTTGAGTTGATTATGAAATTTCCGCATTTTATTGTAATGGTTGAGTTTTAGGCTGACTTGTCTTTGTGGGATAAGACGAGTGTCATCACGTCCATTTTTGGATCGTGACAAATCACCACTAGAAAAATAATGTGTTCAAGAAGAAATATATATATAGTGGAAAAAAAAAGGGTATTTTGACCCATTAAATAACAAGGATATTTTTTAACCAAACTATAAACGGTAACAACATTTTAAGACCAAACTTCACTGGCAATATTTTTATTTAATTTAACATAATATGAAAATATTTTTGACCATTTTCCATTTTTTAAATAATCTAAAACAAATATTTTTCAAGAAAAAATATGAAAAGTTTCAAAAATGACAAATATAATAGAGATAGTGCAGGCTCTATAACTATAGTTTCGATAATTGCGCTCTATAACTATATTTATATTTGTTATAGAGGCTGCAGTTTGTATATTTTGCTAGCGAATATACAAATATGATAAGTATATACAAATTCTGTATTTACACATTTAGGATTATTTTTTTCGGAATTCCGTTATATTTCACTTGCCAATATACAAACTGGATAATTCATTATAAATTTTTCATAAACCGTATACAAATAACTAGTGTAAGCATATACAAAATTCTGAATTTTTACAATCAGGAATCGAATTATACAATTTTTGCATTTATAGAAATCATGTGAATTATACAAATCAAGTAAATAATACTCCCTCCGTTTCAAAATGAATGATCTCCTTTCCTTTTTAGTTTGTTTAAAAAAGAATGACCTATTTCCTTTTTTTGGTAACATTTTACTTTCAACTTTCCACGTGACATGTTTAAGACCACAAGATTAAAGGACAATTTTATACATTTGACATAACTTTAATTTAAGACCAGAAGATTCAAAAGTTATCTTTATTTTCTTAAACTCCATGTCAAATCAAACTAAGTCAATCTTTTTGAAACAAAATAAATAAAAATTAAGAAAACTATAATCGCGAATTATAATTTTCTTAAATTGTAACTATAGTATCTAATATAGGCTAAATGCTATTACGTATAAAAAGAAATAGCAAATTACATTTGGTACGTATTAAAAATGAGCAAATTACATTTGGCACGAAATGAAGTTAATGCTAGTAGATCTGAAGTGCTACAGAAATAAAGTTAATGCTAGTAGACTCCAATCCCCATATTGGATTAGAATTCCACCATTTGCACTTGGTCAATAGATATTTTTGACACGCATCTGGTTCGAATAAAAAATATTGAATTTAAATTAATCGTAAGCCATTTATTAATTTTCTTAAATTAATATAGATAGTTTTATAAAATATTATTATTTTATAGAGATACTATTTAATCGATAAATTAATATTTATTAATTTAAAGAGTGTTTCAACATCACAAAAAAATTCGGAGATAAAATCTCATAGAATTTGAATCAATCCACTTGTGAAAACGTCATTCATGAACTTGAGGTCATGGTTAATGATCTTGGTTACCACAATAAAATGGACGTTAATAGAAGTCCATTATTTAGAAGAAATTGTTGATATTATTGAAAAAACAATGTTGATAATAAAGTTGAAGATGATACAATACATTTGGAATCAGTTAAACACTTATCGCATCTAGAATGTGCAGTTCGAAAAGACAATATCAAAAGTTTTAAAAGTAATAAGAAAAGTTGGAGATGACTTTCAACTAAATTTAAATTTTAACAAAAAAACAAAACACAATAACATCATATTTCACTAAATTGTCTTAGATATATTTGTACTTTTAAAGACTTATTAATGAGACCATATATTTACAGAGTTCTTTTGAAAATATATTATCTTATCAAAATATGTGATTTTTTTCATTGGCCCAAGTCAAAACTGGAGAAAATATTATCTTAAAAAATATTAATTAACTGAGTATTAATTCAATGAAATTTTACTGTATTTGTCACTAATATTAACAATGGGAGCCAACATAATTATTTCCTTGTGAGTATAAAATGATCAAATCATACAAGTAAATTTGGATATTTATTTTTATTAGAGTGGATAATCAAACTATTACTTTTTCGGTTCATTTTTATGCGCTCATTATTTTACAACTAACTTTTTATTTGTTATTTTTGATAAATAAAAAAATATACTTTTTTTATTCTTTACACTTAATATTAATTATGTATTTTTAAATTATTTTTTAAAATTGAACTAATATCAATAAATATGAACATTATAGTAAGATATTTATATCAATCATTTTTTATGGGACAAACAAAATGTAATACTCCAATTTATGTGACAAACTTGTCAGTTCTAAAACGTACCCCTCTATCATTTTTATTTGCCATATTGACGTATCAATGAAAAAGATTAATGTGATTATTTTACTACACTATTTTTATTAGAAACAACACTAATCCTTCGGTGGAAGAACCATTAATACTAATTAGCTAATCAAAGAACTAGACAACTTAATCAAAACTAAGACATTTAAAGTTACAGAAGCAGGTTTAAATGCTAAAGAAAAAATAGAGTTTTCATAAACTCTAAAAGTCTAATCTAACAAATGCGGAATAATACCTAGAACCTGAAAGTCATTGTACCAAAACTCTACTAACGACAAGTCTAAGAACAAGGGGTACAACCCAATTAAACATAAGAAATCTTAAGTACTAGTCCAAGTCCGAAATATGGACATAAACAGAAAGAAAACTCATGGCAGCCCGGAAGAACCGGCTCACCCTTGAATTCGAAATGATCACTGATCTTCTAAGCGAGGTCTGTCAATAGCCGCCGGAAGATGCCCTGTACTCAACAAAGAAAGATCAAGTGCAGTATCAGTACACAACCATAATGTACTGATAGGATCACACGACTATCCCACTAAGTGCAACATACATAAGCCATTACAACATAATAATAACATGCACACACCGAACATATACAATATCAACATTATTTACGAACAACGTACAATTTCACAATTCTCAAGATATACAGTTATGTCAAGTCAATGGTCCTCTCATGGAACCTACACCCAAATTGTTAGTATACTGGTACGTGATACTCGCTCTAAGTTAGTGTGTCAGAACGCAACACTTGTTCCAATGTTTATGCCGGTACGTGGCAACCGATCTAGTTAGTGTATCAGAACGCAACACCCAATCCATTCAACAAGCCACAATTAGAATCACATGTATATTCTCATAATCATACAATCAAGTCATGATTCATGGCATGCAATTATTCAATTATCCTCCTTCACGATTAGTGAGATCAATAATGCAAGATTCACATACATACATGCATTATAATGAAACAAGAAAAAACATATATCACACAACATGAAATCACAACCATCACCTACCTCGAACAAAACTTGAAATCCCCTAAGAAACTTGATTCTTCCCTTTCTGGATTCTTTTCGCTTGTTCTTGGTCTACAAACAATCAATATAACGCTAGGATCAATAATCAAGACTTAATTACCCAGATTATAATCAATAGTATCAATCCTAGGTTAAACCCTTGATCGCAATATCCAAATTAGGGCTTTTTCCACCATCCAAAAAATTCTAAAACCCTTCCCCGACAATAATTACCCATGAAACTAAGTTCTACGGATCGAAAAATAGATTCGAGGAGTGAAAACCTTACCTTTAGCCTCAAGAATAGTGGAAAGCTGTCAAGAAAGCACCTAGGGTCGTATCCTAGCTCTCAAAGTCAAAACTTGCAGAATAAAATGATTTTGGGGTTTATTTCTGACTTAATTCGTGGTTGGCCCTCCACAACGGTCCTCACCCTGCTAAAACGGCCCCACCCTGAAGGAAATAATCCCGCCACAACGGCTTGCACGGAACCAGTGAGTCGATTTAAGAGCTTCAAACTCCCATTTCACAACACACCTCCAACCCATGACACTAAAAACTACCCGTTCACGCTAAGATCAGTTTCAGGAGTTCTACTCGCCCGAATTCAATTTCGTAAAGTCGCACGGGTTCCTTAACGTCTTAACTATCTACTCATGTAATAAAAATCATAGTTAGATATTCCAAGTTACTACGAAAAATATTTTAGGCCCAATTTTTTTTCCCGATGGCTTTTCTACAGCGACGGAAACATGTCGTTACATCAAGTCCACAGAACCCACTGTGGGTCTTTAAAAAATTTAATCCCCTCAAGTATCCGACGTTGTAGATCAATTCCTCACAAGATAAAACAAATTAACCATTAAAGAAGTAGCGATGCCTCAAACTTCAATAATTTCAATGAACTCAAAAAGACAACAACAAATCACACATAGACTATATTTTGTTTTGTAAGAAAAATATATGCAAAAGAATGAAACATTCCATTTTCAAAAATGACAAAAAACCTCTCTATTGATAACCAACAAAGGGTAAAGGTCACAACTCTTTGGAAAAGCGACAACCTTTTATAAAGGTCACAACACTTTGAAAAATGCACAATCTTTCAAACTCATTCAACTAAGTGTTTTAACTGATTATATCATTTAACTAACTAGTTTTCCTCTCAAAATCATCAATCTAAACATTCAATAATCTAGAAATTCTCTCAAAACTCACTTAGGGTTCCTCTTCTCCATCAAGAATCCTAAAATTTCCATGCCAAAATTTCAAGATACAAAGAGAAACTTTTCATCTATGTTTTTCCCAAGGTTTTCCACTCTAAGAATTTCATAAAATAGTTTCTTCACTCAAGATCAACCCCCAAGCTCAAACTCAAGATAAATAAAGTCTCCACCAAAGTTTCCAGTCTAAAAGCTTCATAATCAGGTATGTAAGGCTATCATTGTGTTGGATTAGTTCGTTCTCACTCCCTACCTCTACTTTCAAATCAGTAAAAGAGTAACCTAGGGTTCTATCCTTAGATTTGAATATTCTTGCTATGAGTTGATGTTGAGTTCTAAGTTCCTGATTATTGAATTTCAATTCTGAATTATTGAATTGTCGTATATTGTAAATTGAGATTTATTAAGTTGATTTTTCATGTCTATTATTCAACATGAACCATATCCCTTAGTATTCATTGAGTTTTTACTGAGAGTCTTTTAAACAAACGTAATTGTTTTAAAACTGAGCTCTCAGAAAGCAGAAAAGAGTCTTGAAAAAGAGTTTGAAAAATGATTTTGAGAAAGAGTATAAGGGAACTAAGTAGTCCCATATGTATTATTTTGTTACATTGAGAAGAGAACAATGATTCATGATTAGTATGATTGTCGAGTATACCATCAATGTGTAAGCAGTATGACATTTAGATATGTCATCAATGTTTATGCAGTTTTTTTTTAGAAAGTAAAGCAGAGCTTGAGTAGAGTTTAAAGAGAATTTTTTAGTTAAGTTTAAGAGAACTAATTGATTCCCAAATGTATTACTTTACATTCAAAAATAGGAACTTTGATTTCTAAATGAGTTTATTAGTTCAGAGATACTTCAGAGCATTATGTCTTTTAAGAGGCATTTTGAGTAATTACCTCAAAATAGAGAAAGAGTATGTTTTATACATTTGACCATGAATATATATATTTATTGGGAGTGGTATTGAGCATCAATATGAGGATGAGTTCAGACAACTCAAAATTCTCATAAGTCATGTCTGCCAACATGGCAAAATATCATACTTTTTAGATGAACCCTTATAGCTTAGTGGATCCACTGAGTTGAGAGGTTCTATACCCCGATACAGTATAGGACAGTTTCTGGCAACGTGGGCGAGACGTTGTATCATCACGTAACTCATAGTGATGGTTTTCGGTTAGAGAATCTCCTAAATAAGAGTAAAAAATATTTTATTATATTTTTATATACATCCTCGAGTTAACATCTTTTACTTATGAAGTTTTAAATATTTCCATCTCTTATATTGCTTTGTATTGAGTTGAGTTGAGGTAAGTATTCTTTCAGCCTTACCAATTCATTTATTTATCCATTCAACTATATTACATACTCGTATATTTGATGAACTAATGTCATCCGATTTGCATTTTTTTATGATTCAGATAGAGGCGTTCAGGATTATCAACATGATTTTTGTTGAGATCACTTTGTACTTTCGATAGCTTGGGTGAGCCTCTTTGCATTTCGGGGGACTTCATATTTATTTTCTATTTAGTTGTGTTGAGATGTTGTTGTTCATTTCCCGACATATCTTGAGTAATAAAGGCCTCATAGATAGATAAATTTGAAGAGTCTCTCAGTATTTACTAAATACTTTTTCTTGTGATGTTTTTACAAACTATTATACTTATGTTATTGAGTATTTTACAGACCGTTTGAGTTGAGTATTTACTTTGACTTTAAATGTTCAAAATTCTATTTTAAAGCCTATTATCGCTTGAGTAAGTCTTCCGCTAAGTAGTCAGCCAGGCCAAGGGTTCCCTTGGAGATCAACAATGGTTCTTGAGTGCCAACAGTATCCCGAGCGTAAGCTTGGGGTGTGACATTTAGCAGACCAGTCTTATCCGGCACAATCCTGTTAACAGGCTTAAGTAATGGTACTGGATAGCTAGGACTGATAACTTAATATAGTTGTGCTTGAATGAGTAAATTTCAAATCATGATCAAATTATCTATGCAAATAGGATTGTGAGTAACTTTGTGTGAATAACATTGATGAGATATTGGGTCTGTATAGGATATGATGAGTTGTTCGAGGAATAACAAAAGCTTTAAGTGTAGGGTAGTGATCTTAGGTGTGTTTATGCATCCAATGGCTATATTAGCCACAATTTAGCTAAATTTTGAGTATAAACTTATGAATATACATGTGCTTTATATATAATTATTTTGATGAGCTAATAAATATACTTAGGTTGATTTTAGACAAAAAAATTAAGCAATGACTCAAAATATGGATTGGAACGAAAAATGAAGTATCTTAGACTAAAACACAACTAAGGAGATTGTTAAAAGGGAGAATACCATGCGATGTCCCCCACACTCATATGATAAACATATAACGTACAGAGAAGAAAGTAGAAGCCCGATATGAATCCTATTGTCACGATCCGAGCCTACACCCTGAGTGTGGCATGCACTCGAGAATCATTGTTGGTCCCCAAGTGAACCCTTATCATGGCTAACTATAAGCAAAAGACTAACTCAAGCATACATAAGCATCAATTGAAGGAAACGTTTTAAAAAAAGTTTACTGAATCTCACAACTTCGCTAGATATACTGAGTATGAAACATAAATTTTAAATAAAATATCTGAAACTGAAAGAGTCTCCAAAACTGTCTATCTATGTAGCCTTTACTATATATAGACGAGTGTCGGGACAAGAACCACGACTACTCAAAATGTTAGTAATACTAACAACTCATAAAATTGGAGTCCTCCAGAAGTAAGGAGACCTCACTCGAATGCTGACGAGCGGATGAACTGATCTCAACAGACTCTTATTGAGGATGCTAAGAACCTGTATCTGCATCATTAAAAGATGCAGGTCGAATGACGTCAGTACATTGAATGTACGAATATGTAATATAGCTGAATAACAAATAACTGAAAGAAATGACTGGAATAGATAACAATGTACTCAAGTTGAATGTAAAGAAATAAAAGAGTTAAATTATTTAAAACTTTACAAAATACTTTATCATCTCTGAACTCAACATAATAAGTGATATATAAAAATACACGTTAACTCTATTGGGAGATTCTCTAACCGACAACCATCAATATGAGCTACGTGATGATACAACGTCTCTCCCACGATGTCAGAACTGTCTTATACCTTGTCGGGGTATAGAACACCTCAACTAAGTGGATCCACTAAGCTTTTCCTAAAGGTACTTAGGATTCATCTAAAAGTATGATCTTGTACCCATGTTGGCATACATGGTTTATGAGGAATGTGAGTTGTCTGAACTCATCCCCATAGCAGTGCTTAATACTACTCCCAATAATATATACTCCCACTCATATGTTTAAAAATATAACTCTTCCTCTGGTTTGAGATAATTGCTCAAACTACCCTCTTAAAAGAAGTAACTGCTCTTAAAATATCTTTTGAACTCATAACTCATTTATAAATCAAAGTTTCTCTTTTATCAATGTAAAAACTGATACATTTGGGAATACTTAGTTCCCTTATACTCTTGCTCAATTCATACTTAAAAACTCTTTCTCAAAAATTTATCAAAATCATATTGTGATATGATCATTGATGACTCGGGAATTCATACTACATAAACATTGATGGCATAACTATATACCATACTGCTTAAACATTGATGGCCTACTCGATTGTCATACTAATCATGTTTTAGAAATTATGTCTCAAAACTCATCTTTACTTCCTCAAAACCCCAGTTTAAAACTCAAATATTGGCTTTAAAAAGCTTCTCAAAATAAATAGCTCAATTCATAGGGTTCATGCGGAATTATGGACATGAACAACTCAACTCAGAGGTCTTAATAGCAATGTAGAAATTCAGTACTCAGATCTCAAGAACTCAAGGACTCAAGAACTCGGAACTCAAAACTCAATGTGTAACATTCTGGAAAATCTAGTAAATTAAGCTAGAGCCTAATGTGTAAACTAGTAGCCTAATTGGGATTTGACAAAAAGGTTAGAGTCATAAAATAACCTACGGTACTTAATAAAAGTGTTTTTGGGTGTAGACGTCAAGGCGTGACCCTCCAAGGACCAACCAAGGGTCCTTAAGGAGGGTCATGTGACAACCCAAAAAGTTGTCTCAGACGGGTGCTATGGGTGTGGAAAGACTGGCCACAAGATGAGGGAATGCCCGGTACTCGTGGCCAAGGGGAGAAAAGGCAAGCAAGCTCCTCCAAGCAGTTCCAACTCCAATGCCCAAAAGCAAAACCGCTTTTATGCTCTTCAATCCAGATGTGACCAAGAGAGCTCCCCGAATGTGGTAACCAGTATGTTACAAGTCTTTTCCATTGATGTATATGCATTGTTAGATCCCGGTGCCACTTTGTCCTTTGTTACACCTTTTGTGTCTATGAAGTTTGAAATACTCCCCGAGGTGTTAGTAGAGCCTTTTTCGGTTCCTACCCCGATTGGTGATTCGGTAGTGGCAAAAAGAGTCTATAGGAGTTGTCCTATTTCCTTGTCTCATAAAGTTACCTTGGTGGATTTGGTAGAATTAGACATGTTAGATTTTGATGTGATTTTTGGTATGGATTAGTTGCATGCATGTTATGCCTCTATAGATTGTAGGACTCGAGTTGTGAAATTTCAATTTCCAATTGAGCCTATTTTAGAGTGGAAAGGGGGAGATTTTATCCCTAGAGGTCAATTTGTTTCTTGTCTCGAAGCTAGGAAAATGATCTCCAAAGGGTGCATTTACCATATTGTTAAGGTGATGGATGTTAAGTCCGAAACCCCTCCCCTAGAGTCGGTCCCCGTGGTGAATGAATTTTCGGAAGTCTTTCCCCATGACTTGCCCGTTATTCCTCTCGAGCGGGAAATAGATTTTGACATTGATCTTTTGTCAGGTACGCAACCTATATCCATTCCTCCTTATAGAATGGCTCCGACCGAGTTAAAAGAGTTGAAGAAACAATTAAGGGATTTGCTAGACAAGGGTTTTATTCGTTCGAGTATCTCTTCCTGGGGTGCTCCATTGTTGTTTATTAGGAAGAAGGATGGGTCTCTTAGAATGTGCATTGATTATCGCCAATTGAACAAAGTGACCATAAAGAATAAATATCCCCTTTTGAGAATTGATGACTTGTTTGATCAACTCCAAGGGGCTAGTTACATTTCAAAAATTGACCTCCGTTCGGGTTATCACCAACTTAGGGTGAGAGGGCATGATATACCCAAGACGGTTTTCCGAACTAGGTATGGGCCCTGTGAATTCCTTGTGCTGTCATTTGGGTTGACAAATTCCCCGGCGACATTTATGGACCTAATGAATAGACTGTTCCGACAATATCTTGATATGTTTGTAATAGTGTTTATTGATGATATCTTGATCTATTCAAGGAGTGAGGATGAGCATGTTGACCATTTGAGAATCGTATTGTAAGTTCTCAAGGAACAACAACTCTTTGCAAAATTTAGTAAGTGTGAATTTTGGTTGAGGTCCATAGCATTCCTTGGTCATATCGTGTCAAGCAAGGGTATTGAGGTAGATCCTAAGAAGACGGATGCGGTCAAGAGTTGGCCTAGACCTCTAACTCCTTTCGACATTAAAAGCTTCTTGGGTTTGGCCAGTTACTATAGGAGGTTTGTTGAGGGATTTTCCTCCATTGCTTCTCCGTTGATGACTTTGACTCAAAAGAAGGCTAAATTTGAGTGGTCGGAGATTTGTGAGAAAATCTTCCAAGATTTGAAAGATAGGCTTACCTCCACTCCGGTGTTGACCTTATCGGAGGGTACCGATGGTTTTGTTGTATATTGTGACGCCTCTAAAGTGGGGTTGGGATGTGTGCTTATGCAACATGGTAAGGTGATTGTCTATGCTTCAAGGCAACTTAAGGTTCATGAGAAAAATTATCCGACCCGTGATTTTGAATTAGCGACGGTAGTATTTGCTTTGAATATATGGAGGCATTACTTATATGGGGTCCACGTAGATGTTTTCACCGATCAAAAGAGTATTCAATATGTTTTTACCCAAAAGGACTTGAATCTCCGACAAAGAAAGTGGTTAGAACTCTTGAAGAATTATGACATGAGTGTCCTCTATCACCCCGGCAAAGCTAATGTGGTGGCGGATGCTCTTAGTGGATTGTCCATGGGTAGTGTGACTCACATAGAGGACGAAAAGAAAGAGTTAGTTCGTGATGTGCATAGGTTGGCCCGGTTGGGTGTCCAACTAGTAGATTCTCCTAAGGGTGGTTTCACGGTTCATAGTGGCTCTGAATCGTCCTTTGTGGTAAATGTGAAGTCTAAACAATACATTGATCCTTTATTAATGGAGTTGAAAGAATCGGTACTCAACAAGTCCGTTGAGGCTTTCTCCCAAGGGGGAGATGAGGTGCTTCAGTACCAAGGTCGTTTGTGTGTTCCGGATGTAGATGGGTTGAGGGAGCAAATTTTAGAAGAGGCTCATGGTTCTAGATATTCCATTTATCCGGGAGCCACCAAGATACACCGTGACCTACGGGGAGTCTATAGGTGGATGGTATGAAAAAGGATATTGCAAAATTGGTAGCCAAATGTCCAAATTGTCAACAAGTTAAGGCCGAACACCGAAGGCCGGGAGACTTTTTGCAAGATATACCAATTCCCAGTTGGAAGTGGGAAGAGGTGAATATGGATTTTATTGTGGGTTTTCCTCGTACTCGAAGGCAACATGATTCTATTTGGGTAATTGTTGATAGACTAACAAAATCAGCCCACTTTATTTCTATTAAGGTATCTCACTCGGCGGAAGACTATGCCAAGTTGTATATAAGGGAGATAGTGAAGGTACATGGAGTTCTTTTATCCATCATTTCGGATCGGGATACTCAATTTACTTCACAATTTTGGAAGCCATTCCAAAAAGGGCTTGGCACTAAGGTGAAGCTTAACACCGCTTTCCACCCTCAAACGGATGGTCAAGCGGAACGTACCATTCAAACTTTAGAAGACAAGTTGAGGGTATGCGTTATAGATTTCAAGGGTAATTGGGATGACCACTTGCCGTTGATAGAATTCGCCTACAATAATAGTCACCACTCAAGTATTAGTATGGCTCTTTTTGAAGCTTTGTATGGTAGGAGGTGTAGGTCTCCGGTTGGTTGGTTTGAAGTAGGTGAGATTGCTCTTATTGGTCCCAAATCGATTGATGAGGCTATTGAGAAAGTTCGTCTCATTAGAGAGAGGTTGAAAACGGCTCAAAGTAGGCAAAAGTCTTATGCCGATGTGAGAAGGGAGTTAGAATTTGAAATTCGTGATTGGGTTTATTTGAAAATCTCACCCATGAAAGGTGTGATGAAGTTTGGCAAAAATGGGAAACTTAGTGTCACAATCCGAGCCTACACCCTGGAAGCAACATAGTGTACAAGACTCTGAAAAGCCTCATACAAGCCTCATAGCATTCATAACATTAAATATAAGGAAAATGGCACAGAATTTAAAACTTTCTTTAAATACAATCGAAGTCATTTTTCATAAAAGCAAGCGGAAGACTTTCTATACTTTGTCTCAAACCATCTAGGACATTTGAATTAACACTCTTAAAGACAAACTTAGGGACATAGCCCTTACATAAACTTTAAACATAAAGTAAAAGACATAAATGGAACATAGTGGGTTTTGTCCTCGAAACTATGAGATTCACCAAGTCTTCATCTCCAAGCTCCTTAGAAACTCATCCTTCAAGTATAGAACATCAAATCTCCACAACCCTACACTTTGGTAAAAATAGAGAAATATGGGTTAGCACATAAAGTACTAAGTATGATAGTCATGCAAAAACCATGCTTAAAACGAATATTTTCTTTGGAAGTCATGCTTTATGTCAATTTGAGAAAACCTTCATGAACATGAGTATAAGAGGCATAATATACAAACACAACCAACATGCAAGTCATTTCATCACATTAGAACATAATCAACCATATAACCCATTTCATCACATTAGAACATAATCAACCATATGACCCATTTCATCACATTAGAACATAATCACATATAACCCATTTCATCACATTAACCTTTCACCATAAGTAACCCCAAGCTATACCTTGTGCAATGTATGAATAAAGTTCCATACCACCATCCACACTAGGTACCACATTAAGGCCACCAAAAGTGAAACTACCATTCATCCTTTTCATCCTTAAGCAATACTTATACATAAGAGACATAAACATTTCATAAGTCATACACATTAGGACCAACATCTAGGACAACCCTAAGTCATACTTGTGCAATGTATGAGTAGCATCCCATACTACTACTCACACTCAGTACTCCTTTGAAGCCACCATAAATGAGGCACATTCATACTCAATAAGTCATTACAAGGAAGTAACTCATAATACAATCCAAGTATAGAATACATTATCACATTAAATACATAGGTCAACATTCCCCATTAGCTCCATTAAGAACACCTTCTTTCATTAGACATTAAACCAACATTCTCTATTAGTATCATCATAAGAACACATTCATATCATTTAACATTACATCATAAAGGAACACACCATGACTACTCTCAAAGCCTACTTGTGCAATGCATGGATGGTATCCCATACTACCACCTACACTAAGTAGTGCATTCTTGAGAATCCATAGTTGATTAACATTATTTGTGGGGGTAAGCCATAACCGACATAGACCATGTGAGCAATCCATGGAATCCCGGTGTCACCCTCACCAGATAAGGGATTCCTACTTGCCTAAGGTAGCACCATTACTTTTTAGCTTAGGTGGATCCACTAGCTAATATCATATGTGGGAACATAGTTATGGGATAGAGAGATTGCTTCTAGATATCTCGCCTTAACTCATGTGAGGGCATCCATCTCAAGATATTGCTACTAGAAACCCCACCTCAACTCACGTGAGAGCTTCCATCTCATATCACTATCCACTCGGTGCTTAACATTATTCCCCACATAGTACTTAACATTCATTACTTTCATTCATTATTATGGGATAATAGATTGTTACCTGATACCCCGCTCAACTCATGGTTGAGTATCCATCTCAAACCTAACATTCATTCATTGGATAGCTCATAGATTCAAATATGAGATTATCCTTTCAACTAAGAATCCCCATATTGTGAGAAAGTCATTTCACAACATGTCATTATCATTCATTAGTGTACAATTGAGAATAGCCTTTCAATTAACACATCATCATTAACATAATCTTAGAAACTTCATTCATTCTTCATTCATGAGTATGTGTGTGTATGTGAGAATAACCTTTCACATATATCATCACCATTCATTCATAAGTGTTAAATTGATAAAAAAATCCTTTCAATAATAACACAATAACATTCTAACCATGATCATAACACTTTCATAAAGATCACACAATTATACTCCAGATCATGATCCTTCATAGATCCTTCATGAAATTTCCCTCTAAGGCCATACATCAATCACAACCCAAACATCTAAGATACTACAATAGATAAGGTAATTATCGTGATTCAATAATCAATTCAATATAGACATTAAACATAAACAATTCAACATTCATTCAAGATCAATAATTCTTAATCCCAATTCACAACTTAAGAATTTGGGGGAAAACATGGGTTCAAGAAAGAAATCATCTTAATTCATCTTTAAATCCACAATTCATTCATAATTCAATGCAATAAAGCATTTGAAAAACGTTTGGAATCGAACCCATGCTAAGATTGAAAACTAGGGTTTTTGGGGAAACATTGGAGACTTGAAATCACTTTTGAAATTGGCTCCTTGAAAGAAACTAAGTCAAGGATGAAGACTAATATACCTTTTAAGGAATAAATCCACAAAACTTGAGTGAAAATGGTGAGGTCTTGGCCTTGAAAGCTTGGATCCTTCACCTCCAATGAAGGTTTCTAGAGAGAACTTTTGAGAAGAGAAGTGGGTTCTAATTTGCGTTTTGAAATAATGAATTGGAAATAATATTTTAATAATATTAAAATACCATAATTAACCTAAAATAACCATCCCACAACTTAATAAATCATAAAAACAATTTACCATAAACCCCTTACCTTAGCCGAGCCAAACCAAAAAAACCAGCAGTGACTTACGACCACCACCCACGGACCGTGGGTGGGACCACGAGCCGTCCTGGCTGTCCGTGGTCTGGGTCAAAGTCTGTGAATTTTGGGGCCTGACCTATGGAGGCCATCCACGGGGAGTGGATGGACCTACGGGGCGTGGTCCCCTTCCGTAGGTCACCAAATTTTTGGCAACTTTCATCTTTGTTTGGGGTCTTGGGGTTAGGCTAAGGGTCCAACTCAAGGACCCCTAGGGTGGTCCTTGGGGGGTCGTACCTTGATGTTTAACCCCTCAACCTAGATCAGGACAACACTCTACTGAATCAAACATCATAATAAACTCAAAACCAAACTCGTTAGTCTCTAATTTCACCTATTCATTTTATGGGTCATTACACTTAGTCCCCGGTTTGTAGGCCCATATCAAATTTTGAAGCGTATTGGGAAAGTTGCCTATGAATTGGACTTGAGTTGGCCCTGGTTCACCAGGTATTCCATGTTTCTATGCTTAAAAAGTGTATTGGGAACCTGGTGTCCATTATTCCTTTGGAAGGGTTAGGTGTGGATGAAAGCCTTTCCTATGAGGAGGTTCCGGTAGAGATCCTTGATCGGCAAGTCAAGAGATTGAGAAACAAGGAAGTATCTTCCGTTAAGATTTTATGGAGAAATCATCTAGTTGAGGGTGCTACTTGGAGCCGAGGCCGATATGAAGTTTCGATATCCTCATCTTTTTCCTTCTACTCCTAATCAAGCTTGAGGTAAGTAGTTCCTCTTGAGTTCTAGTGTTTTGGGAGTCATGTGTATTGTATGAGTTTTTCCATGATTTCCCTATTTTTATGCATGTTCTAGATGAAATTCACGTTTAGTAAAGAAAATGAATTTTCATGATTTATGTTCCTTATGTTGTTGTGCATTTAGTGTGAGTTGCTTATTTGACTTCATGAGATGTGTAAATGAACATGTTTTAGTATGCTTTTGAGAGTATTGGCATATTGGCTCCATGATGTTGTGTTGAGCATTATTTTCATTGGAGGAAGTAGTTCCTCCTATGAATATGAGAATTATTGAGTTTCATGCATATTGGGTTGTTAGACGTAGTTCCCACTCCCTTGTATTGCATTATTGATGTTTTGAGATGGAGTTGATGTTTCCTCCTTTGAATAGTGCATGCAGTGAATAGTGCATTTGTAATTTTTGCATATTTGGATGTTTCATGCATGATGGGCTGCTAGTATTGAGTCTCTAAATGAGTTTGGTGTCTAAATCATCATTCGAGAACGAATGTTCCCAAGGGGGAGATAATGTAACATTCCAAAAAATCTAGTAAACTAAGCTAGAGCCTAATGTGTAAACTAGTTGCCTAATTGGGGTTTGAAAAAAATGTTAGAGTTATAAAATAACCTACGGTACTTAATAAAAGTGTTTTTGGGTGTAGACGTCAAGGCATGACCCCCAAGGACCAACCAAGGGTCCTTGAGGAGGGTCATGAGACAGCCTAAAAAGCTATCTACAAGCAGCCACCCACGATCCATGGGTGGACCCACGCCCCATAGGTGGGGGTCGTGGATCAAGGCTGGACCTTCCCCCATTTCCTAGTCCCAGTACCATCACCCACGATTGACCATAATGGTCTGTGGACCCACCCACGGTCCGTGGGTAAGGTCTCGTGGGTGAACACAATTTTTGGTCATTTAGTTTTTAGTTGCTGGTTAAGGGAGGGGCTTAGGGTTAATTAATTAATTAACTAGGGCCATTTAACATTAATTAAACTACCTATATAAAACTAATAAACCTCTAAACTAAGTCTTTTAATTCATTCTTTCAAGACCCCAAAACAAACTCATTCCCTCCCAAATATTTCTCTCATTAAAACCTCCATTGAAGAAGAAGAAGAAGGCAAGGTCTAGGGCTCAAGAACTCATATTTTCTACCCAAATTCGTGAGGAATCTTCATCTAAGGTATGGTAGTTTTGATTCATGGTTAGCTTTTCATCCATGAAATCCTAAAACTCTCTACTTCAAAGTAGAAAAGTCTCCAAAACCTAGGGATTTCACTCCAAGCCATGTATTCTTTCTAAAAATGTTTTCATTGATTTAGTTATCATATATTATGATTGAATTGTTGATAATTATAGTTTTTATGAGAAAATCTCACATGAATCCATGTATTCCTCATAACCCTAGTTTGTGACTTGTGAATTGTAGTAATTATGAAATTGTACTTATAGTAGTTTAGTTCATTGAATCATGTCACCATCTATATCTAATGTATAAATCCTAGATTGATTGGTTGAATGTGATCTATAGACTTGAAGGGCAAAACATGAGTATTGACTACATGTATGAGAATTGTACATATACAATTAGATTGCTTTAAGAGTAAAGTAACTATATTATGATCTAATTATTGTGTTTATTGGATGATTGTCCTCATGTACACACTTAGGTATGAATACCATATAATGTGAAAGGTTTGTCACATATAGTGGTTCTAAGGGTTGAAGACTAGTCTCCCTAATGAATCTAGGAGCTTTAAAAAGAATTGTGGGGTTGAGTGTCAAGACATTTTTCCTTAATTATAAAGTTAAGTCAAGACTTAATGTAAACTCAATGGGAGTTATGCTTAGCACCAAGTGGAAAGTGATATTAGATGGAAGCCCTCACGATAGTAGAGGTCGGGTTTCTAGGAACAATCTCTTTGGATGGAAGCCCTCACGTTAGTAGAGGACGGATTTTCTAGAAGCAATCTTATTATCCCATGAACTATGTGCCCACATAGGTCTTTAGCTAGTGGATCCACGTATGCTAAGAGTTTTGGTTCTACCTTAGGAAAGTAGGATAACCCACACTACATTCCATGATTAAGCTATCATGGTCTATGTCGGTTAAAGCTAAATCCCACTATGATAGTATGAACTAGAATTGGGGTTATGAACTATAATCACTTAATAAGCTTTCCTTAGTGTGGGTAGGAGTATGGGATCTTATCCGTACATTGCACAAGGATTCTTTGAGAGTACTTATGGTTTGTATCCTTTATGATGATATGATCAATATGTTGAATATGCTTGTATCTTATGCTTTTACACTTATTTCCATGATGGTTCATAAACTTGATAAACGTGCATAGTTTCAACTAAAATATCCCTTTTTAGCATCTTTAAAGGTTTTCATGCATAACTACCATACTTGGTGCATTTTTGTACTAACCCATATTTCTTCTAGATTTTTCTACAAAGTGTAGGTTCCGGCGTTTGAGGTGATTCCTTCTAGTTCAAGGCTTGGATTGAATATTTTCCAAAGCTTGTGGTATGTCCTCATGGATCCGAGGACAAGTGCTATATTGTTGTTTCATTTCTTTCATTGTACTAGACATTTTCAGATTTCCTATTGTAAGGGTTGTGACCCTATTTTGAGACTTCGATTGTAGTAGATGGATAAATGAGACTATGTCTAGACTTCCGCTTTACTTTGATGAAAATTTTCTTAAAGACTTAAAAATGTATTTCTACTCTTTATTGTTCTTTGCTTATGTGATGATGATATGCTAAGTGGCTTACTTGGGCGCTTCCGGGGTTCCATGTGCCATGTTACATCTAGGGGGTACCCTTGGGTTGTGACACAACGATACTACTCATCTAAAAAATACTCATTCATAGGGTTCATGTTGAAATATAGACATGAATGAATCAACTCAAGAATCTTAATGCATAACATATAACAATTCAATAATTAGGAATAGAATTTCAAAAAGAATCTGGAACTCAAGAACTCAAAATCAACTCATCTCAAGAATACTCAAATCTAGGGGTAGAATCCTAGATTACTCTTTTACTGATCTGAAAGTAGATGTAGGATGTGAGGACGAACTAGTCCAACACTATGATAGCCTTACATACCTGGAAGAGCAAGGTTCTTCAAGAATCTTGAAGAAGAACTTGATTAGAAGCCTTGACACCCTAGCTTGAAAGAGAAAAATCAAGAAAACCTTTCTTGAGATTTCTTGAAACTCTATGGCCAAGAATTATGATTTTCGTTAGTGATTCATAATTGTATGTAGGAATTTGAGTTGGAAAGAATGGGATTCTTGGAGAAAGACTTACTTTGAAGAATAATCTTGAAAAAGATTGAAAGAATCTTGAATGAAGTCTTCTACTTTGAATTTTTTCCTTAGGGTTTGAGAGAGAAGAGAATGATGGATTAATAGATGAAAATCTAATTAGTCAAGAAATTCATTTAGGATTTTCTTAGAGGTAAAAAGACAAAAACAATCATTTTTAATGTTTTCCCGTCGGCTAATTCGTCACTATACCATATCAGGTTACTAAAATGGTCATAACTTTTTACTCAAAACTCAGATTGTTGCGAAATTAGTGGCGTTGGAAAGAAGATTCTAATATCTTTAATTTGATAGGTTATGGACCACACAACTCTTTATATTCTAAGAGATATGGTCATTTGAAATTGACCCAAAGAAAATCTTACATTAAAACTTAATCGGTAAGGAAACTTTCAACTCTACTTTGTATTAGGAGTTTCTAGTGACCTTAATTGATTTCCAAAATCATTCACACACTAAAGAATTTACCTTTACACATTTGAAAAATTTAAGAATCACCCAACATGATCTTACAAGTAAATGAAGAATAGTTCAGGTCTTAACTTAAAAAAAATAGGGTGTTACACCTACGACGCAGACTCCCTTCCCCTACGATGGGAATCGCGTTGCAACCCTTTGTTTTGTGGACTTGGGAAGGAAGTAGAAATGAGATTGCAATTTATAGTATTTTGCATATAGTTTTTTAATATCAAATTTTTTTATTTAAAATATCAAATTAATATAATCTAATTTAACTTTAAAAATTAATCAAATTGATTTTTGAAAAGTATTCTCGAAGGAGTGGATCAAAAAGAAAAGGTCTTAGTTTCACGGAGGATACTAAAGATTAATGTCATTTAATGTACTTGTTCATTTTTGAATTGACACACCTATTAAGAAAACAATGATTGATATAATGAGTTTACCATTTTACCCCTATTAATTATGAAGTTGATGAATTAAAAATTTAAAATTTTAAAAAAGTTTTATCTTTTTAAAATTAATTAATTAAGGATATAATAAGTAAAATTAATTAACTAAGATTAAACTCACCACTCATTAGTCTATAAATATAAACATGATGTTGAAGGTAACAGAGCAAGGTATAATAATTGTGAAACAACAACTGTTCTTTCTATTGGGGTAGTAAAAATGGCAGCAACCTGCAACAATGGCGAAATCCTCCATGTTCTTTTCCTTCCCTTCTTGTCCGCTGGTCATTTCATCCCATTAGTTAACGCGGCAAGGCTATTCGCCTCCCGCGGTGTTAAAGCCACAATCCTCACTACCCCTTATAATGCCTTACTTTTCAGATCTACTATTGAAGATGATGTTCGAATTTCCGGATTTCCCATTTCTATCGTAACTATTAAATTCCCCTCTACTGAAGTTGGGTTGCCTGAAGGAATTGAGAGCTTTAACTCTGCCACTTCACCTGAAATGCCCCATAAAATATTTTATGCTCTTTCTCTTCTGCAAAAGCCAATGGAAGATAAAATTCGTGAACTCCGTCCTGATTGTATTTTTTCTGATATGTACTTCCCTTGGACAGTAGATATTGCTGAGGAGCTTCACATCCCTCGTATTTTGTACAATTTGTCTGCTTACATGTGCTACAGTATTATGCACAACCTTAAGCTTTACAGACCTCACAAGCAGCCTAATCTAGACGAATCTCAGAGTTTCGTGGTTCCTGGTTTACCTGATGAGATAAAGTTCAAGTTATCCCAACTGTCAGATGATCTGAGAAAGCCGGATGACCAAAAGACTGTTTTTGACGAATTGCTCGAACAAGTTCGAGATTCGGAGGAACGAAGCTATGGCATTGTTCATGATACATTTTATGAGCTAGAACCTGCATACGTCGACTACTACCAGAAATTAAAGAAACCAAAATGTTGGCATTTTGGTCCGCTCTCTCATTTTGCATCCAAAATCCGTAGTAAGGAACTAATTGCTGAGCATAACAACAATGAGATCGTTGTAGATTGGTTGAATGCACAGAAACCTAAATCGGTTCTCTATGTATCTTTCGGAAGCATGGCTAGATTTCCTGAGAGCCAACTGAATGAAATAGCCCAAGCTTTGGATGCTTCAAATGTTCCTTTCATTTTTGTATTGAGGCCTAATGAAGAAACGGCGTCCTGGTTGCCAGTTGGTAATTTAGAGGACAAGACTAAAAAGGGTTTGTTCATCAAAGGGTGGGTCCCACAGCTCACGATCATGGAACATCCAGCAACAGGCGGGTTCATGACTCATTGTGGTACTAATTCGGTTCTTGAAGCCATCACTTTTGGCGTGCCAATGATAACATGGCCACTTTATGCTGATCAATTCTACAACGAGAAGGTAGTCGAGGTTAGGGGATTGGGAATCAAAATCGGGATAGATGTATGGAATGATGGGATTGAGATCACGGGACCTGTAATAGAAAGCGCCAAGATTAGACAAGCAATTGACCGACTAATGATCAGTAATGGTTCTGAGGAAATTATGAATATTAGGGATAGAGTAATGGCTATGAGCAAAATGGCTCAGAATGCAACAAATGAAGGTGGATCTTCATGGAACAATCTCACTGCTCTCATTCAACATATCAAGAATTTTAATCTTAATTAATAGACCTTTTAAATTTTCACTTCTTATTTGTTGGAAGACAGAAATAAGTCCTTTGCATTGTAACTTTGTTTTTTTTTTTTTTTTTTGTCCCATTTAATAAGCAATAACAATTAAGATGAAGGAATGGATGGATCTTAACTTGATCAATGATATTACAGATTTTCATGTATTAGTAATGCAAATGATTTCAACATATACAATAAATTGATTAATAGCATAATTACTCCCTCTATGTCGTACTTGTTAAAACACTCTTAAATTTAATGTATTAAAAAAATACAAATGAAAGAATCCAAGCAAAAGTATCCAAACTCACCTACTATGTCTATTATTAAATAAAGGAAAAATGATAAAAAAATGCTCTTAAATTATGTGAAAGGAATAAAAATGTCTTTCATTTATAGTTTGGCTCAAAAATGCCCTTGACGTCAATACTTTGATTAAAAAATGTCCTTGCAGTCAATACTGTGGTCAAGAAATTCTCCTATAGTTACTAAATGGGTCAAAAATGTCCTTTTCCGAATAAGTATATTATTTTTTTCTTTTTAAACACATTTTATTCTTAATTAAATTATTATATAAGAACCATGTTCTTGTTTTCTTTCTTTTAAAATCACTTTAAAAAATAAAAATGTAGGAAATATTTTTTTCTTGTTAATCTCATCTTATCAATTAAAATAGAATAACTTCATGAACCCTTTCGACAGATAATA
>JAJOOS010000523.1:0-23779 GCA_029582725.1 Solanum chiquidenum
AACAAATCAAGATTGCACCAAAACTAGAGAATTAAAGAAGAGATTTCACCCCAAAATGCGCTACTGTTCACGCCCTCAAATCAGAAGCTACAGACCTCTAAATCCGATCTTCACCGTTGAATTGCAATAAAAAGATGCTTAGAACTCTCAGTGCAAATTTGAGCACGATCCAACGGTTAACGAAGCGGCAAACTCTGTCTGAAGCGGACTGCCTGAGCAGAAAATTTCCAAAAGCAAAAACGGGATTTTTCTCTTTTCTTCTCAATCTCTAAAACGAATCTCTCTTGATTTTTCTCTCTTGTGTTTCTGAAAATAAGACCAAATAAACCTTATATATGCCACATAATATTTGGGTTATGGGCTAAAGTGGGCTGGTCCTAATAAGACTTTTATTTATCCACATAGGAAGGGAAAAAAGATCTTAAACCGAACACTTTTTGAATCTCTAATTAAAAGAAAATGTCTCTTCATTTTCTGATCTGTGAAAATAAAAGACTAGATAAGGAATTTCGTTGACTGAGAGAAAGGTATGAGCATTCTGCGAGTCCTATGGTTCTAGCAGATCTCTTTTATCAACTTATACTTAGCTTAAATTATTTTTAAATATATTGTGTTACAGAGCATGATATAATATTTATAGTACCTTAAATAAAAAATATTGAATCAAACTTTTCAATATCATACCTTGTCCAGCTTAAATTATTTTTAAATATATTGTGTTACAGAGCATGATATAATATTTATAGTACCTTAAATAAAAAATATTGAATCAAACTTTTCAATATCATACCTTGTCCAGCTTAAATTATTTTTAAATATATTGTGTTACAGAGCATGATATAATATTTATAGTACCTTAAATAAAAAATATTGAATCAAACTTTTCAATATCATACCTTGTCCAGCTTAAATTATTTTTAAATATATTGTGTTACAGAGCATGATATAATATTTATAGTACCTTAAATAAAAAATATTGAATCAAACTTTTCAATATCATACCTTGTCCAGCTTAAATTATTTTTAAATATATTGTGTTACAGAGCATGATATAATATTTATAGTACCTTAAATAAAAAATATTGAATCAAACTTTTCAATATCATACCTTGTCCACCCCTAACCACTGGTACTGATCAGAAAGACCAAGACTTACATTTCAGGTTGACATTTCTTGCACATCTCTTTAAAGGCAATAGACATTTTCTCTGTAGGGTCACTAATGCCATTTTCTGGTCTTCACTAAAAGGATTCGTCGAACTTGAATACGGGCAATTGAAAATGAATTAGGTGAAATGGAGAAAATATCTGGCCCAATCCATATTTGATATGGATAAAAATGGGAAAATTCAATGGATAATGTGAATATCCATTATTTCTTATTATGTGTAAAAATAAGTACTTCCCCATTATAATTTTTTTAATTCTTTTTTTCTTTTCGTATGAAGGTAAATATATTTATATTTTTCTAGAAAATATTTTTCTGAAATATTAGTGGTCCTGAGTCGAGGTATGGAGGTCAAAATTCAGGTCTTTGATCGGCAGAAAATCGGGTCCTAGGTTTGGACCCCTTTCAGATGGTAAGATTTAAAGAATATTTTGAAAATTATTTTCTTATTTAAGGAAAGTTTTGGAAATTTTCCCTTACTTTATATATGGAAGCCATTTTTTTCCTTTTTTTGAAAAAAGAGGAAAATAAGTTTATTTGAAAAATATTTTTCTTTCATGAGAAATTGAAAATATTTTTCTACATACCAAAAATCATTCTTTTAAATGTACTTTTCAGAGATTCCTACACTCTTATATACTTTAAGGAGATTGCAATTAATGAATACCCCTAAGTTATATGTATTAGTGCAATTGGCGAATGCCAATAAAACTCGCAAGCTTCAAGGACACAAGGAAACACAAAAAGGTATGACATGGATTCAATCCATTCTCAATTGGATCCATCACTAAATGGACCCGGTCCGTAACATTACTCACCGATTGTATCTGCTATTGTCAACTCATTCCATACTCCGATGGATAATTAAATGGAGTTTGACTACTAAATCACTACACAAAACATACATTCAATGTGAAGCCACTGTCAATTGGATCCATCATTAATTTGATCTAGGTTTGTTACATTATTCCACGCGTCTTACATACTCCAATGGATTATTAGTTGGATGGACTTTGATCTTCATGTATATTGCGGCACGAGACATCATATCATATATCATCATCATATCATTATATATTATTAAAATTAAAATTAATTATTAAAATCATATCTATCTATCTTCTATATTACCTTAAAAGTATGAACTCCTAAACTAAATGTTGAATTACTATAATACCCTCAATTAAAAATACTCAATTTATTTTATTTATTAATTTAATTATTTGTATTATATTAAAATTAGATACCCTTTCATATTAAAGGGTTATGATTTTCTCAAAGAGATGTGACTTTTTCAAAGGGTTGCGACTTTTTCAAAGGGTTGCGACTTTTTTGACGGATTTTGACATTTTCGATGAGTTGTGACTTTTCCGAAGGGTTGTGATTTTTTCAAAGGGTTGTGACTTTTATGAAGGGTTGTGCCTTTTCCGATGAGTTGTGACTTTTGCAAAAGGTTGTGATTTTTCTGATGAGCAGTGACTTTTTCAGAAGGTTGTAACTTTTCTGATAAGGAACAATTAGCACCTATTAATACTATTATTTGTTAGTTATAAATAGAGGGTTTCCTCTCACTTTTAAACTACGATTTTTTAAACTTTTCTACTCTTCTTTTTCTTAAAAAATCTCAGGGTTATTTGCAACAGTTGATTGAGTTCAAAATTCAATGAAATTCGAGGTACCACATAAGAAAGAGTTGGTGAACAAATTGTAGCAAATCATTCATAAATTCACACTCGTATTTTTTCTTACGATTTTCATGAGTTAACAGTGACGAAAAATTGTGGAAAAGACAATAATAATAAACAAATATGAATAATGTCACATGATTTGGGTAATATATTTATTCTTTGGTTTTTTAATTTTTTATTTTTTTACCCTCAAATGAAGTAGTTTCTTTCTGATTTTGCTAAAACAACGGGCATCAACATAGTCCATTGAATCATTAGTTTTGATGTTAAATCAACTATTTAAAAAAAAATATTTTTACTTTTACTTATAATATGATAATATAGACATGATAATAATTATTTATTAATAGATACGTAAGTAAAAATGAACGAAGAAAGTAAAGTGTTGGTGACAAGAGATTTTAATCAAATGGAACACTATAGTGAATATAGCATGAACATATATTTTCGTCTTCCTTCTTCATTGACTATGTATTGTTCCATATATATTTTTCCTATTGTTTTGTGTTCATTTTAATTTGAGAAAATTTTATGTCACAAGATACACTCCTTGTTAGCTATATAAAAATAGATAAGAAAATAGTGATTGATCATAAAATAATCTTAAATCAAATTAAAGATTCTATAAACAATACTTTAAATTTTATTCATCTATTAATTTTTCTTATTGAAAAAGTTTAATATTTTATATCACGATACAACTTCTATAAGATACTTGATACTTTCATTAGACAACAACTATATGATATGTATGCGGCAGGAAAAAGGAGAAGACTACAATTCTACAAAGATAAGGTAGAAACTTAAAGAAATGAAATATTTTTCACCAAAGGTGATGCTATTCATATATTAAAATTAAATTATGCTACTGGAATATATATGTATAACTAAAATAAAAGAATTGGTCAAGCTAAATATTTGACATACACTTAAACCTCAATTTAACCGTCATTCGTTATAACAATAAAGTACCTTTTTTTTTTTTTGTAGAATTACCTCTGTATGATAATCTTACTCAAATATTAATTGGTAAAAGATAGACTACGTATAAAGATAGAATATTGAAATATGGTAATCCTTATTAGTGTCACGCACATACTAAATTTCAAGTATGAATATTTAAGAGAAAAATTATACTTAAATGGTGTCCATCATTTATGTTCATAACCTCAAGAGTACAGATTATTGGTGACATTTTTTGTATTGATATTTTTTTAAAAAAAATTTGGTTAGATTTTTTTTACAAAATTGAGTGAAGTAAATAATAATACTACTAAAGAAATGTCACTTTCTCCCCATATTTAAACTTTGACTTTATTTGAAATATTCTAATAATGTCTGGTCATTTTGATATCAAAATACAAGCAACTCTATGACAATTTGTATTAATTATTTAAAAGCACTTGTCCTATGTTCTTTAAATTATAATTATTTACTAAAAATCTTTAATTTAGTAATATTAATTCTATTTTACAACACCGTATACTATATATACGATACACATGTGCAATGCACATACTGTGAAACTAGTATTATTTAAAGGTGGGAAGCTCCTCCTATCTTTAAAGTTGGATTACTATTTCCCCCCTACTTTATATCAAAATATAATAAAAATATCTAATTATCTATCTTATTCATATAACGTTCACATTGCAATTAAATTCACTCAATACTAATTTTGTTAATAATTGTTCAGTTACCTTTTCTAAAATACATGTCTTCTAATTTTTTTCAGAAAAATAATTAATTACATTAAATTTTTACGCATGCATCATCACTTAAGAGCTAAAATTTATAATTCTCATATATTTAATTTTTTTATTCTTATTTCTTAATCTTGACCTTTTAAATTTCTCACACAAATTAAAGAAAGAATACAAATAAGTAATTATTCTTTAAAGACAAGATATTAAAGTACATACATGTATCTTTTTAAGTTTATTTTCATATTTTATCTTCTTCTTATTTTATAGAGAAAAGACATAAAATGACACTTGAACTTGTCTCGAATTTTTAAAAAGACACCTTAACTATGCGGGTGTCCTATTACCCCACTAAACAATCTTGAACTGATATTATTACGTTATTTTTGTCCACCTGACATAGAGAGTGTGTGCACTTTCTCAAAGAGTGTGTGGGCACTCTCTCAAAGAGAGTGAACAGCCTAAAATAACTAATATAATTTCATTTTTACAAGTATTTTATCATAAAATTATTTTTTTAATTATTTTTTTCCCCTTTTTGTTATTCTCTCTTTCTTTCTTCTTTCTTCTTCAAAAATTCATTGTCATCTCCATTGAAGCTTCTCACTTTCAATGTCACCATTTTTATCACAACTTCACCTTTTTTTTTTTACTACGATTAGTTTTACTCTCTTTAATTTTAAAACTTTATCTAAATATTTTCTTATATTTCGAACAATTTGATGAACCCATTAAATTTCAAGATGATTAGGAGGTATCATATAGTTTTTTTTATCTGATTTCAATTAAATTCTTTCAATTTTTGGGGAATTCATTAATTCGTTTAAAATGATCATTTCTAATTTTGAAGTTATATGAAAAGGAGTAATTAATGATACCTTCAAAATTTTAAATTTTCTTAGAAAAATAATTAGTTTTGTATTAATAATTCAATAAAGTCTCGAAAATAGTATGAATTCATTTTTATAAAAAAATCACTGAAATAAAGAATTTGATTGGAGAATAAGAAGAAAAAGAAAAGAAAAAAATGGGAGAGGGGTTCAACTTGACGTGGGGAGTGGGGTAAGGGTGGGAGGTGAAAAAAAAGGAAAGAAAATGGAGGGATAGATCACTTGAAAGTGGGGGGTGGAAGATGAAGTGGAATTTAAGATGAAATCCAAATTAAAATAAGTCAAAAAGTAATAGAGAGAAATAAAGAAAAAAAAAAGATAACAAGAAAAAACTTAAAATGAAAAAAATTACATTTTTAATTAAATTAACACGTGTCATGTAATGAGTGGTGTGTGAGCACACTTGCTTCTTAAAATCTGGGGCTGATAAAAAAATGATATAATAATATCTATTCAAAATTGTTTAGTGGAGTAATAGGTTGGTTGCAAAGTTAAGGTGTCTTTTTAAAAATTTGGGACAACTTCAGTGGTGACTTCATGTCTTTATATATATATATATATATTTGTTTTTATAATATTTGACCTTTTGAAATTTTCCTGTGACTTTTCAAGTTAGTGCAATTCTTGTCCTATAAATTTAACTTTTCCAAGAAAGATTTTATTTTACTACTCCTACAATTGTTGTATGTAGGAGCTCTAATTCAACTGGTGAAATAATGTCACAATTTATGGTGAAAGTTGTTAGGTCTCCCTTATACAGTCATGAGAATAGACAAGAATTCAATTATTGAAACATTGGAGCTTGATGCGTTAGTTTTATATTTATTTGTATTATCCAGAATCACAATGAGACTTTTCTACCTCTCTTTATTTAATTGAATTGTTGTTTTGTTAACAACTTTCTTTAATTTCAGTTTTTTGTATGCTCAAATATAGGCTATTTGTTACATTAGTTTTTGTTTCAGTGTTCATTATAGAGACAAAAGCAAAAATGAATGCCTAATTGTCTTGCTCATGTGTTTCTTTCTTCTTATTTTTTGTTCTTTGTATTTTTTAATTTTACATGTACAATAACTTTAACCTTTAAGAATGAATTCAATAGAATGCTTATTAAAAAAATAAAAAATAATAGAATGGTTATTTGTTTTTTTGTTGGTTTTGAAATAAAGAAGAAGAAGGTGAGACATATAGCATTAGATTAATGATGAATAAGTCATGTATGAAGAGACAATTAAATTCTATATAAAACAATATTAGTGTTCATGAATATTCTAATTTTCAAACTATAAATAATAAGACTTTTTGTACCTTAATTTTAATATTTATAATTAAACAATTATTTGTAAGTGCTTGTGGATAAAAGGCTAATATAATATTTTGAATACATTCATTATAATTATGAGGAGATTCAAAAGGCCAAAATAAAAAAAGTTGAAAGATTTTTTTTCCTTCTGTTCAAAGTTAATCATACAACATTTTTGGTATAAAAATAGTTAATCTCCTATCATGCTTATAAATTGAAGAAACATTAATATTGCACTATGATTTGCAAAGGATAAATCTCATGCAATCTTTTGATCTTCTAACACTATTCTACCAAAAAAAGGCTTTTAACACTATCAATAAATTTAATTTGGCTAGCTGATGTCTTTTACCTTTTGCTTTACAAAATCATGTTTTGTAACACCCCGCTACCAGAAAGAATTAGAATTAGAGAGAAACCATGTTTGGAAATAAGTTAAATCTGGAAAATTGGTTAAGTTATGTTAAGTATGGGTTTTTGGTCAACTTCAAACGACTATAAATCCTAGATCAGGATGATTTAGGTGTTCTATAAGATACCGTAGGAAAGATATCTGAATTATCTTTCCAACGCTGCCAAGTTTGAGCGATTTCGAGTTCGTATGAGGGAGATATACTCATTTGAAGTTGGGCTGTCTAGATAAGAAAAGTCAAAAACGGATTTTAGAAGGGTATTGTGGTCTTTTCACTACCCAATTAAATTATTTCGTTTTTGGTAATTACTTAGGGGTCTAAACTGAATTTGGTAAGTTTACGCACTCAAAGAATTCAAGCTAGTTTTTTTTGAGAAAGAACGCAAGAGGAGAAAAGGGGAGAAAGAGCCAAAGTTCATCGTTCTTGAGGTTTTGCTTGTGGATTTCGTCAAGGGGTGATCCCTACGAGGTATGTGAGATCACATAGCGTTGTTTTAGTTCACCCACGCGCCAATCATGATTTATTTAAGTGAATTTAGATTCTTGGAGATTTAGAAATTCAGTTCTTGATGGATTTGTTTGAAGTTTCTATTGGGTTCTTGATTGTTGGAGTTGTTGAGGAGTTATTGCTTTAGATTCATGAAATTAGGTGTCGTTTTGAGTAGATTCTTGCATATATTGATTATGTAGTCGAATCTAAGTGTTTGGGGAAGGACCCAACTGAGTTTAGAGTTGAAAAACGACCAAGAGAATTCATCAAAATCTGGGGAAAAGGGGTGGGGAGCCGCGCCACTCAGAGCGCCCCACAGAGTGCTCTGAAGTTTGGCCTCTGGGGCACCGCGCCAGCCAGAGCGCCCAAGACAGTCTCTAAAATTTACCCTTTGGCGCCCGCGCCACTCAGAGCGCTAGGGACGCCATGTCTTCTACTTTTTCCTACTTCTTTCCGTACTAGTTCCCTTGAAACATACCTATGTTTCCTAATTGATTTCTACACTTTAAGGTACGTCTAAACAACATGAAATCATCAATAACATGAGATCATGAGCCTTGAATCCATAATTCAATTCAAGGAAAGTTAAGAGTCAAGTCAAGAGAAGTTCATAGAGTTTTCCAAAAGTCTTTTACAAACGTTTTAACTTTGTTTTAAGACTTGATTTTTTAGTTGAGTAAAGAGTAAGGATTGAAGTCCATTTCTTCAAAAGAGTATATCGGGACTATGTATTCCTAAAGAGTAAAACATTTTCACATTTAAACAAGAAAGGAAACCTTGATTTCCAAAAGAGCCTTTGAGCTAGTTTTCAATAAAGAGTAAATGCTTTCACAATTAAGCAAGAGAGGAAACTTTGATTTCCAAGAGGAGCCTTTGAGCTAAGTTTTGAGAAATTATCTCAAACCACAAAAAGAAGTATGTTTTTAAACATAAGAGCTAGTATTATATTTTGAGAGTAGTATTGACCACCGATATGGGGGAGAGTTCAGACAACTCCCAACCCCCATAAACTAGTAGCCATAATGGGTAGAAAAGGGTCATACTTTATAGATGATACCTTTGTGCTTTTTAGCATAGACTAGTTGATCCACTTAGTAGTCAAGTTCTATACCCTCGGCAAGGTATAAGATGACCCTGACAGGGTGAGGTAAAACATTGTATCATCAGATGGTTGTCGGTTAGATAAACTCCCATAGCAATATTTTGTATTTTTATATACTTTTCAGAGTGTATATTGTATCTTTGCATACATACATAGTTATTATTGTATTTCCAAATACATAGAGTTGATATCCATGATTTAAAAGATTTTCCTTATATTGCATTTGTGTTATTGCTTTATATTGAAATTAGTTCAGTTCAGTTCAGTTCAGTTGAGTTAAGACCAGGTTTGTTCTTTCAGTTCCTTTCAAGCTTATGTCTTGATTTAGTTTCCCCCTCGTATACTCGTACACTCAATGTACTGATGCCATTTGACCTGCATCTTTTAATGATGCAGATATAGGTAACGAGGATCAACATCCAGCGCATTGTTGATTCTAGTTGAGCTCTAGAGTTTGTTGGTGAGCCTCCTTGCTTCCGGAGGACCCATTTTTATTGCTTTTCAGTATTTAATTCATTAGGAGGTCGTGGGTCTTGTCTCGACATCCATCTCAGTTATTAGAGGCTTCATAGATAGACATTTAGTGATGTTAGTTCTTGAGTCTTTCTATTTGCTATTTTGATGGTTGAGACTTGAGTTGCCACTTTGGCTAGTGAATGAATATTTTAATACATTCTAAGTTTCTTATTGAGCAGTTCAGTTAATGTTTAAAGTATTTATATCATGAGTAAGTCTTCCGCTGTATAAGTAAGCCAGGCCAAGGGTTTGCTTGGGGCCAATAATGGTTCTCGAGTGCCAGTCCCGCCCAGGGTGTAGGCTCGAGGTGTGACAAACTTGGTATCAGAGCCCAGAGTTCAAGAATCCTAGGGAGTCTATGAAGCCGTGTCTGTAGTGTCCTAGTTATCAGTGTGAAGCGCACCACATCTATAATTAGGAGGCTGCAACACTTGGGAATTTTCTAACTTGTGCTTGCGCGTGTCTTTCAGATTATGCCTCCACGAAGATCTGTCAGAGGTCGTACGACTAGTAGAAATGTTGAACCACAGGAACAAGGGGTACCTAATGCACCAGAAGTGCAACCCCAAGGAGAGGTCACCAATTCCAAATTCCATGAAACTATTCGGATGTTGAGCCAAGTTGTGACCAATCAAGATGGGCAACAGAGAGGGAATCAACAAGAAGTGGCAGACACTTCAAGGATCTGTGAGTTTTTAAGGATGAATCCACCAAGCTTCACAGGTTCAAGTGTTACTGAGGATCTAGAGAATTTTGTTGAAGAGCTTCAGAAGGTTTTTGAAATCATGCATGTTGCTGATACTGAGAGGGTGGAACTAGCTGCATACCAAATGAAGGGTGCCACTAGGATATTGTTCGACCAATGGAAGAAGAACCGAGCTAAGGGAGAACCACCTGTGAGTTGGGCTTGTTTTGAAGAGGCCTTCTTGGGGCGTTTCTTTCCCCGAGAACTGAGAGAGTCTAAGGTACGAGAGTTCCTCACTCTCAAGCAAGATTATTTGAGCGTTCATGTGTATAGTCTGAAGTTCACACAACTTTCCCACTATGCTCTGGAGATGGTTGTTGACATGAAGAGTAGGATGAGTTTATTCGTTGCTAGGTTGTTCGCTTGTCAAGCAAGGAAGGCAAGGCAGCTATGCTGATAGGGGATATGGACATAGCAAGGCTAATGATCCATGTGCAACAAGTTGAGGAGGACAAGCTAAGGGATAGAGAAGAGTTTAAGAATAAGAGGGCTAAGATATTAGGGAATGAGTCCGGGCATCAGAAGAGTAATGCCAACTGGTCTTCCTTCCAATAGAAACAAAAGGGACCTGCTCCATCATCTGCTAGTGCACCTACACCAAAGAACAAAAGTGATTACAATAGTCAGAATTTCAGAGCTAAACCTGCGTATTATCAGGGTAGTATGGCACAAAGGGATAGTAAGTCTCCTGCATGTGCTAAGTGTGGTAGGAATCACTCAGGGATGTGTCATGATGACTCCAATGGTTGCTTCAAGGTGGCAAGAACGGTCATTTTATGCGAGAGTGTCCATAGAACAAGAAGGGAAATGGTAATGGGGGCAATAGAGCCCAGTCTTGTTCAGTTGCTCCACCAGACAAAGCTGCATCTAGAGGAGCTACTTCAGAGACATGTGGAGGAGGAAACCGTCTTTATGCTATCACTAGTCACCAAGAGCAAGAGGATTCGCAAGTTGTTGTCACTTGTATGATCCAAGCCTTTAACTTTGATGTTTATGCTTTGCTAGATCTAGGAGTGAGTTTGTCCTTTGTAACTCCTTATGTTGCGATGAATTTTGACATTTTTCCTGAAAAGCTTACTGAACCCTTCAGTGTTTCTACACCTGTTGGTGAGTCTATTCTAGCAGAGAGAGTCTATCGTGATTGTACTGTTTCCGTTAATCACAAGAGCACCATGGCTAATTTAGTTGAGTTAGACATAGTAGATTTTGATGTTATTTTTGGTATGGACTGGCTTTATGCCTTTTATGCCTCATTTGATTGTAGAATTCGAGTTGTCAAGTTTGAGTTTCCAAATGAGCCAGTCTTAGGGCCCGTTTGGCCATAGATTTCCCAAATAATATTTGGGGGAAAATTTAGCAAATAGTGTTTGTCCATACAATTTGCCATTATTTGGCAATTTGTTTTGGCAAATATCCCAAATTCCCAAATACTAGTTTTTTCTAGTATTTGGGCCAAATCTCATTATTTGGGATCTTTTGAAAATTAAAATTTTACTCCAAACTTTTATCTTTTACAAAAACACCCTATATAGTAGTTGTTTGTGTCGTTATTACATAATTTTTCACGTGACCAAAGTAGTGATGAAATATTCAGTGAATATTAAATCTATATATATATATATATATATATATATATATAAAGCTGGATAATAAGTACGTTGATGTGGTATAGCTCATTGGCCAGTATTATTATTTCTCTATTTTCTCAGAATTTTGAATTTTTTTCTTCAATTTCTGTTAATTTTTTTTTATAAAAAATTACTCTCTTCTTTATCATTAGCATTTGTTGCAGTTAATGAATAATTTCAATACTATTTAACAATTATTTAATTGAAGAAATTACGTGTTATATTAATAAGGAAAGGGAGTAATTTTACCATGTTATTAATAAGGGAAGCGAGTAATTTTACTGTGTTAATAATAAGGAAAGGGAGTAATTTTACTTGCTGTTACATTTGGAAGGAAAAATTATTTTAAATAAATGCAATAAATGCAATAAATGCTACTAATAAAGAAAGAGATTAATTTTTTATAAAAACTTTTAAACAGAAATTGTTGGTATTATATTACAAAATAATTGGAATTAACTATATATTTAAAATTTAAAATTAAATTAGCAGTAACACAAACGTTAGCATTAACGTTTTAGTTTTTTAAAAAGGCGTTAGCACTATATTTTAATTTTTAAAAAAACGTTAGCACTAATTACAACACTTCATTTTTTTTTAATAATTGCAACATTAATGATTATATTTAATTTCTAATAGCTATTTAAACTTTGTTAATCCTCAATATTTTTCTAAGCATATTCTCCCCACAACTAATTAAATTCATTTACTTATTATTCCTTTGAGAAATAAGAGGCTATTCCTTAAGGCTTGAAGTACATAATCGTTCTTTATTCCATTAATAATTTTCCTGTTCTCTGTGATTTCTCTTTTTTTTTTTTTTTTAAAAACCCTCTAACTATAGATGTTAAAATTGTGGAGTGATATTCAGCCGAAAGTATATATTTATATTACATTATTACTTTATATTTTTTATGCATAATTGTATTGTTACCTCATTTTTTTAGTGTTTGAGTTTATTATAAATTTTATGTGTACAGAAAATGTGTCGAACGAACATGATCGAAAAGAGGAGATTTTGGCTCCAATTGAAGCAAAGGTACACAGATTGAAGGATGACTACGTCCTTACCTCGTGAGAAACATATGTGAAGAAAAAAATAAGAGATTTAAAGTCGATCGGGCTCGCCACTGGTGTTCCCAAGTACAAGCCAATAAAGATTATCTCAATGAATTTGGACTAGTTATTTGATTCCTAATGAAGTTTTATTATTTTATTTTTGGTAAAAGAAATTTCCGAAAAACAAATATTTTGTACTATCTAATAAAAGAGACAAACCTACTACTATTAGAATTACATACAAAAATTCGTATTTAAAAATGAAATCTTTTTATATATTTTTCGTTTTTTAAAGAAGATATAATAATAAAAAGAATACCGTTCATCTATATTTCATGAATATATATAATTGTTTTTTTATGCATAAACATGAAGAGTTTCATCATATTTGTTTGACAAAATTTGTATTTTAATTTTTTTTTACTAAATTGATTAATATACCGCGCGAAGCGCGGTTATGTTTTCTAGTGATGATATGGTTGTTGATGAAAATGATGAACAATCGGCTTAGGATAACAAAGTCATGTGTTTTGTCTACTTCACGATGTATGGAATGATGCTTGCTGCAATCACTCCAAACTACCACATTGCTCTAGTGTCATGGACACTATTTGTTATTGTTGCAACGAAGATTCAATTGACTTGTAATACAAACTTATGGTTAGTTTTGATAGTTTTTAAAACTTATGGGTATAAGTCATATTTTTCTAAAAAAGTGAAATATATTTCCCAAATACTATGGCCAAACACATGGTGAAATTTCACCCAAATTTTCACCCAAATAATATTTGCCAAGAATATTTAGAAATCTATGGCCAAACGCTAGCTTAGAGTGGAAAAGTAGTTCAACAGTGCCTAAGGGTCATTTTATTTCGTACCTTAAGGCAACTAAGTTAGTTTCCAAGGGGTGTGTCTATCACTTAGTCCAATTTAATGACTCTAGTGTTGAGATACCTCTTATTCAGTCAGTTTCAGTAGTAAAAGAGTTTCCATAAGTCTTTCTAGATAATCTTCCCGGAGTCCCTCGAGAAATAGACTTCGGTATAGACCTTCTTCCAGATACTCATCCTATGTCTATTGCGCCATATATGATGGCACCAGTAGAGTTAAAAGAGTTAAAAGAGCAGTTGAAAGATCTTCTAGATAAAGGTTTCATTCGACCAAGTGTCTCACCTTAGGGCGCTACGGTCTTGTTTGTGAGGAAGAATGATGGTTCCCTTAGGATGTGTATAGATTACCGTCAGTTGAACAAGGTTACCATCAAGAATAAGTATTCTCTTCTGAGAATTGATGATCTCTTCGATCAACTTCAGGGTGCCACTTGTTTCTCTAAGATAGACCTTAGATCTGGCTACCATCAGTTAATACTAAGGGAATGTGATATTCCCAAGATAACTTTCAGGACCCATTATGGTCATTATGAGTTTTTGGTCATGTTGTTCGGTTTAATTAATATGCCTGCAGCGTTCATGGACCTTATGAATAGAGTATTCAAGCCTTATTTAGATATGTTTGTTATCGTGTTCATTGATGCCATTCTAATCTATTCGAGGAATGAGGAAGATCATGCTAGCCATCTCAGAATAGTTATCCAAACTCTAAAGGATAGGGAGTTATAGCTAAGTTCTTTAAGTGTGAGTTTTGGCTTGAGTCTGTGGCATTCTTAGGCCACATTATTTCCAGTGATGGAATTAGAGTTGATACTCAGAAAATAGAGGCAGTGCAGAATTGGCCTAGACCCACATCTCCAACTGATATTAGGAGTTTCTTGGGGTTGGCTAGATATTATAGAAGGTTCATAGAGGGATTCTCATCTATTTCGTCCCCTTTGACCAAGTTAACTCAGAAAACAGTGAAGTTTCAATGGTCTGAAGCTTGTGAGAAAAGCTTTCAGGAATTGAAAAAGAGGTTGACTACTGCCCGAGTATTGACCTTACCAGAAGGTACGCAAGGCTTTGTTGTATATTGTGATGCGTCCAGAGTTGGTTTGGGTTGTGTGTTAATGCATAATGGAAAAGTTATAGCTTATGCCTCCAGACAACTTAAGGTTCACGAGAGGAATTACCCAACCCATGATCTAGAGTTGGCTGCCGTAGTATTTGCTTTGAAAATATGGCGTCATTATCTGTATGGTGTTCATGTGGATGTGTTCACCGATCACAAGAGTCTTCAGTATATGTTTAGTCAAAAAGATCTTAATCTCAGACAGCGAAGGTGGTTAGAGTTACTCAAGGATTATGACATGAGTATTCTTTATCACCTAGGTAAGGCTAATGTTGTTGCTGATGCCATGAGTATATTGTCTATGGGTAGCACCACCCATTTTGAGGAAGATAAGAAGGAGTTAGCAAAAGATGTGCATAGACTTGCACGATTAGGAGTTCGACTAATGGATTCCACAGAAGGAGGAGCAGTGGTGATGAATGGGACTGAATTATCATTAGTGGAAGAAGTGAAAGAGAAACAAGACCAAGATCCTATTTTGCTTGAATTGAAGGCAAATGTTCATAAGCAAAAAGTAATGGCTTTTGAACTAGGGGGAGATGGTGTTTTGAGGTATCCAAGTAGATTGTGTGTACCAAGAGTGGATGAACTTCAAGAAATGATTATGGAGGAAGCTCATAGCTCCAGATATTCTATCCATCCGGGTTCCAAAAAGATGTATCCTGATTTGATAGAAGTTTATTGGTGGAGTAGTATGAAGAAGGGCATTGCAGAGTTCGTTGCTAAGTGCCCGAATTGCCAACAAGTTAAAGTAGAGCACCAAAGGCCCGGTGGTATGACTTAGAATATAGTACTTCTGGAATGGAAGTGGGAGATGATCAATATGGATTTCATCATAGGTTTACCAAGGTCTCGTAGGCAACATGATTCTATTTGGGTGATTGCGGATCGAATGACCAAATCAGCCCACTTTTTACCGGTAAAGACTACCCATTCAACAGAAGATTATGCCAAGTCGTATCTTCAAGAAGTAGTTAGACTCCATGGGATTTTGGTATCGATTATTTCAGACAGAGGAGCATAATTTACTGCACAGTTCTGGAAATCTTTTCAGAAAGGCTTGGGTTCAAGGTGAACTTGAGTGCTGCTTTTCATCCTCAGACAAATGGTCAAGTAGAGCGCACTTTTCCAACTTTAGAAGATATGTTGAGGGCCTGTGTGATTGATTTCAAAGGTAATTGGGATGATCACTTACCTCTCATTGAGTTCGCCTACAACAATAGTTACCATTCTAGCATCCAGATGGCTTTTTATGAAGCTCTTTATGGGAGAAGATGCAGATCTCCTATTGGATGGTTTGAAGTTGGTGAAGCTGGGTTGATAGGCCAGACTTAGTCCATCAAGCTATGGAGAAGGTGCAGGTTATTCAAGAGAGGTTGAAAACAGTGCAGAGTCGTTAGAAATCCTATACAGATGTTAGGAAGAGAGACTTAGAGTTCGAAGTAGATGATTGGGTTTACTTGAAAGTTTCACCCATGAAGGGTGTTATGAGGTTTGGTAAGAAGGGGAAACTTAGTCCCCGATATATTGGTCCTTACAGGATATCCAAGAGGATTGGCAATGTGGCTTATGAGTTCGAGCTACCCCAAGACTTAGCAGCGGTTCATCCGATATTTCACATCTCCATGTTGAAAAAGTGCATGGGCGATCCTTCACTTATCATACCTACTGAAGATATTGGTATCAAGGATACCTTATCCTATGAGGAGATTCCTGTTCAGATCCTAAATCACCAAGTTCGCAAGTTGAGAACTAAAGAAGTAGCATCAGTCAAAGTTCTATGGAGTAATCAATTTGTTGAGGAATCTACTTGAGAAGCTGAGGAGGATATGAAGAAGAGATACCCACATCTCTTCAAATCCGGAGAAGTTCCGAATTAAGGTACTAATCCTTTTCTTGGCTTTTATTTTAAGTTGGCATGTTGTATTTACATTTTGCTTGTTGGGTGTTTGAGCTATGTGTTAGATGTTACGCCTTAGCCTACTAAGAGTAATCTCATTTGAGGATGAATGTTCCTAAGGGGTAGATATTGTAACACCCAGCTACTAAAAGACTTAAAATTAGAGAGAAACCATTTTTGGAAATAAGTTAAATATGGAAAATTGGCTAAGTTATGTTAAGTATGGGTTTTGGTCAACTTCAAACGATCATAACTCCTAGCTCAGTATGATTTAGGTGTGATATCAGATACCATAGGAAATATCTCTGAATTATATTTGCAATGCCGCCGAATTTGCGCGATTTTGAGTTCGTATGAGGGAGATATGCTCATTTGAAGTTGGGTTATCTAGATAAGTTAAGTCAAAATCGGATTTTAGAAGGGTATTGTGGTCTTTTCACTACCCAGTTAAATTATTTCGTTTTTGGTAATTGCTTAGGGGTCTAAACTGAATTTTGTCAGTTTACGCACTCAAAGAATTCACGCTAGGTTTTTTTTGAGAAAGAACGCAAGAGGAAAAAAGAGGAGAAAGAGCCAAAGTTCATTGTTCTTGAGGTTTTGCTTATGGATTTCGTCAAGGGGTGATCCCTACGAGGTATGTGAGATCACATAGCGTTGGGTTAGTTCACCCACACGCCAATCATGATTTATTTCAGTGAATTTAGATTCTTGGAGGTTTAGAAATTGAGTTTTTGATGGATTTGTTTGAAGTTTCTATTGGGTTCTTGATTGTTGGAGTTGTTGAGGAGTTCTTGATTTAAACTCATGAAATTAGGTTTCGTTTTGAGTAGATTATTGCATATTTTGATTATGTATTCAAATCTAAGTGTTTGGGGAAGGACCCAACTGAGTTTTGAAGGTTTAGAGTTGAAAAATAACCAAGAGAATTCGTTAAAATTTGGGGAAAAGGGGTGGGGAGCCGCGCCACTGAGAGCGCCCCACAAAGTGCTCTGAAGTTTGGCCTATGGGGCACCGCGCCAGCCAGAGCGCCCCAAGCCAGTCTCTGAAATATACCCTTTGGCGCCCGCGCTACTCAGAGCGCTAGGGACGCCATGTCTTCTACTTTTTCCTACTTCTTTCCGTACTAGTTCCCTTGAAACGTACCTATGTTTCCTAATTGATTTCTACACTTTAAGGTACGTCTAAACAACATGAAATCATCAATAACATGAGATCATGAGCCTTGAATCCATAATTCAATTCAAGGAAAGTTAATTGTCAAGTCAAGAGAAGTTCATAGAGTTTTCCAAAAGTCTTTTACAAACGTTTTAACTTTGTTTTAAGACTTGAGTTTTGAGTTGAGTAAAGAGTAAGAATTGAAGTCCATTTCTTCAAAAGAGTAAATCAGGACTATGTATTCCCAAAGAGTAAAATATTTTCACGTTTAAACAAGAATGGAAACTTTGAATTCCAAAAGAGCCTTTGAGCTAGTTTTCAATAAAGAGTAAATGTTTTCACAATTAATCAAGAGAGGAAACTTTGATTTCCAAGAGGAGCCATTGAGCTAAGTTTTGAGAAATTATCTCAAACCACAGAAAGAAGTATGTTTTTAAACATAAGAGCTAGTATTATATTTTGGGAGTAGTATTGAGCACCGATATGAGGGAGAGTTCAGACAACTCCCAACCCCCATAAACCATGTATCCATCATGGGTAGAAAAGGGTCATACTTTTTAGATGATTCCTTAGTGCTTTTTAGCATAGACTAGTGGATCCACTTAGTAATCAGATTCTATACCCTCGACAAGGTATAGGATGGCCCTGACTGAGTGAGGCAAAATGTTGTATCGTTACAATAGCTTTTACGTGATAGTTGTCAGTCAGAGAAACACCCATAGCAGTATTTTGTATTTTTATATACTTTTCAGAGTTTATATTGTATCTTTGCATACATACAAAGTTACTATTGTATTTCTAAATACACAGAGTTGATATCAATGATTTAAAAGCTTTTCCTTATATTGCATTTGTTTTATTGCTTTATATTGAAATGAGTTCAGTTGAGTTGAGTTAAGACCATATTTTTTCTTTCAGTTCGATTTCAAGCTTATGTCTTGTTTTAGTTTTCCCCTCGCATACTCGTACATTCAATGTACTGATGCCATTTGGTCTGCATCTTTTAATGATGCAGATACAGGTAACCAGGATCAACATCCAGCGCATCGTTGAATCTAGTTGAGCTCCAGAGTTTGTTGGTGAGCCTCCTTGCTTCCGGAGGACCCCTTTTTATTGCTTTTCAATATCTAGTTCATTAGGATGTCGTGGGTCTTGTCCCGACATCCATATCAGTTATTAGAGGCTTCATAGATAGACAGTTAGTGATGTTTGTTCTTGAGTCTTTCTATTTGCTATTTTGATGGTTGAGACTTGAGTTGCCACTTTGGCCAGTGAATGATTATTTTAATACATTCTAAGTTTATTATTGAGCAGTTCAGTTTACGTTTAAAGTATTTATATCATGAATAAGTGTTCCACTGAGTAAGTAAGCCAGGCCAACGGTTCACTTGGGACCATCAATGGTTCTCGAGTGCCAGTTCCACCCAGGGTGTAGGCTCGGGGCATGACATGTTTTGACTTATAAATAGAGTTTATTTTATTAAATTCTCATATTAATATTCCAGTGCATTCACTTGGAGGTCATGAAATTGAAGTGTCACAATTATAGTGAGACGAAGTAAGAAACCACAATAAGACATATAATATATTTGAAAAAGTCATTAAAGGCTATTTGCATCTACTATGATCCTTTCAACTTGGCTCCACCATCTATGGGTTGTTTGGTCGGTAGATAGAGTTATACATGTATTAGTAATGTGGTATTAGTTATGCAAGTATTAGTAATGTGGGCAGGGGTGGAGCTACAGTGTGTCGAGGGTGTCCAACCCTTCCTCGGAAAATTATACGGATTTAGGGAAAATGCTATGTAATAAGAGTATATATATAGTATTTTGGACACCCTTAAAAAAAGATTGTAGTTTAGCTTAGTTGTCGAAATCGTTCAGCAAAAGTTTGGTTGCCCGTGTGTGTGTTTGCAGGATCGATTCCTAGCAACTGCGTTTTACTTCTCTCATCTTAGAGCAATACTAGCTTGCACCCTCACTCACTTAACTTTTCCATGAAATTTGTTATTTATTTATTAATAATTTTTATATATTTTTATGATCTTTTTATATGATATCTTTATTTTTACACGTAAGTGATCATAAAAAAATGTTCTCTTTTATGCAATTAGTAAGTGACCAAGAGATTTGATTTTCTCGTAACAATCAAATTCTTACCCGAGGTGTGTTTTTGACTTTACATTAAATTTTGTAGGTAAAACTTAAAAAAAATAAATACAACTCTCCCAATATCTAAAGGAAAAAATGTTCCACTATTTTGATTCTACTCTTCCTTCTTTTTTGTCTCGTTGTTATTATCGTCGTCGCCAAAGACTATTGAAATATTAAAGCCTAAAAGCGGTTTCTTTCTAGGATAAACTTTCTTCCCTCTTTCTCTTTTTTTTTGTCGTTCGTTCGCTTCATATTAAATTAAATATGAACTCATTAGAGCTAAGTATTATGCATTTGGATTTTAAAAATTTTGGTGCACTCATTTGTAAGAAAAGAATAATTACTTACTCAATGTTTAGACACCCTTCGTAAAATTTTTGGCTACACCATGAATGTGGGTATTAGTTATACAAGTATTAGTAATGTGGGCATTAGTTATGCAGGTATTAGCTATGCATGTATTAGTTATGTAAGTATTAGTTATGCATGTATTAGTTATACAAGTATTAGCTATGGAGAGTTTAGTTATGCGAAGTTTAGTTATGCACAAATTATTCCTTCGGGTGTTGTTTTTTATATTAAAAATTAATAAAATTATCTATTTTTTAAATTATAACATTTATTTTACAATTATACCCTTTCTTTAACTTTGTATTTAAATTAAAACATTTCTTTTATTATGTAGAAGAAGAAAGTAGTCAAGTGGGAGTGTTACAATACTAGTTCTCACTCGTCAAATAATTAAGTTGCCAAAATATGTTTTTGGCAAAATCTCGAAACAACCTAATGAAAGAAGCCTTAATTTTTATTTTTTTTAAAATAAAGAATAAAACTCATCCCTCTTGCTCCCCCATCCTTTTGTATATACATAAAACAAAGTTGTTGCTTACTTAGATGAATGAAAAAAATTAGAAGATATAGTTACTTCATCTATTTCAAATTTCAACTACAAAATTTGTTGATTAGGACTCCCCAACAACTTTAAGTATTGGACCTAATAATTATAGCATAGAAATATTTATTTATCATCTACTTACTGAAGTGAATGAACCAACGACTGAATGATTGAGTTTCTTGAGAAGTATCAGAGTTATCTTTTCCACTCTTAGGTATCACAAAAGCATCCTAGTTAAATAAGTCCCCAATTTGGCTTATCTATGATAAACCAATTACATTTCAAGCTTTAAGAAAGTAATTACACTTCAATACTCTATATCCTTGAGACTTAGGTTGGATTACTTAAGGCACTTAATAGATGGTAAATTAATAGATGGTAAATGTAACTTCAGAAATGCACTATGCCCTATTAAATACGTGAAACCATGTACCACTACATTAACAATACAAAACTTATAAGGAAAGCAAACAATATTATTATGAGGATTTTAAAACGCAAACACATATATTAACATGGAAGTGATTCTCAATATCCATATCAATAAATCCAATTCCAAATTTCTTTTGGAATATAACTTATTAACTTCACAAATGCAATAGAAAATATGGTATGTCATCTCTATGTATATCTCATATTGTCATTAAATATGATCCGAATACAAATTAGCGACGCACCTTATTAATTTTCTACAAGAACTATGACTACAATTATGAAATTTCCAAATTAACTAGTAATACAATTGTTTGGTTTCTCAAATATGTTGAACAAGGAATACAATTTATTCAATTCCCCGATAAAGTAGGAATATGATTTATTAATTTTCAATACATAATGAACTCGTCATACAACTTAGTAATTTCCTAAAACAATTAACTAGGAATACAAATTATAAATGGAAGTGTACTAATGATCCATGTCTCATTATTCAATGGAATTTTTCTCCACATTGACACTTCCAAAGCTTACTCCGATAACCGAGGCAGACACCATTGTCTGATCCATCTCGCCGGTAATCATTACCAACAACAACTTCTGCAATGTCGGTATACCTTCAAACCCGCTATTGCTTTTGGGAACCTACATTATGCTTAGTTGGATGTTAGGGTAGAGACCACCACACTAAACAAAGGTGATGTACTTGATGAAGGAAAGGTATCTGATATAACTTCGAGTAAGTTATTGGAGATTTAGATGATGATTATTTAAGTTGGAGATTCTAGTATTGTCTCCAAATGTTAGTTTTGGCTTGATTCAGTTTCTTTCTCTGATTATGTGGTGACCAAGTATGGTATTCTGTTCGATGCGACCAATATTGTAGTGGTTCGCGATTCGAATAGGCCTATTCCACTTTTGAGATTCAAAGTTTTATTGGGTTTGTAGGTTACTACAATCAATTTTGTTGAGTTTCTCTTGTATTATGAATCTGTTGACCAAGTTGACCTTGAAGAGTTTTATGTTCCTATGGGTAGTTGAGTGTGAGGCGAGATTCTAAATCTCATGGAGTTATTGCCCTAATATCATAGTTTGACTTTGCCCGAGGAGGGTGCAATGTTTGTGGTATTCTGTGATGTGTTCAGAGTAGGCTTGGGTAATGTGTTGATGCAAAAGGAGAAGGTCAAAGCTTATGCTTTTGTTCGGTTGAAGATCCACGAGAGGAACTACCCTACTAATTATTTAGATTTATCGATGGTTTTATTGTGTTGCTGTTATGGCTTCATTATCACTATGGAGTTCATTATGAGATCAGTGTAGCCGAAAGTATCTTCTTACTAAGCAGAATTTTAATATGAGGCATTATAGGTTATTGGATTTGTGGAAGGATTATGATATCACTATTCTTGATCAATCCAGGCAAGCAAAATGTTGTGATGGATGCCTTGAGTTAGAAGGTTCCTAGTACGGGTAGTTTGACCTTTCTTAAGGTAGAGGAGAAACCCTTAGCCTTAAACATTCAGTGCTCGTCCAATTAGTTGCTTATTAAAGCTCATTAGTTTGATGATGAGAAGTTGAGAGTGATTTTGGAAAGAAGGTGACCACTTTTGATCCCGAGGGTGTTTTAAGGATTAGTGGTTATGTTTTTTAGTCCAGAGTTTGTGGTTGGATTAGATTGATCTTAGAAGAGGCTCATTATTCAAGTTATTCTATTCACCCAATAGCGGCCAAGATGAATCATGGTTTTAAGAAGCATTATTTGTGGTGTGGGATGAAAAAGACATTGTGGAGTTTGTGGTAAGTTTTAGAATTGTCAACAAGTGAAATATGAGCATGAACGAACCAGTGGTATCATGTAGAGGATGCCCATTCTCGAGTGGAAGTGGGAGCACATTACTATGGCCTTCTTGGTTGGTTTACCCCCAACTTTTGGAAAGTTTGATTCTATTTAGGTGATTGTGGATAGGTTGACTAAATCAATGCATTTGTAATTGTTGAGGCAAATTAGAATATAGAGAAGTTGACAAAGATCTACAGTTGAGAGAGTGTTCAGTCGCAAGGTGTGTCTATCTCCATTGTTTTTGATAGAGGTAGGTATTTTATATTGAATTTGTAAAGTACTCTACACAGTGATTTGGGTAATCATCTTGATTTTATCATAAGTTCTAGAGATGACTATTAAGGTGCTTAGGGCATATTTCGAGTATGAGTAATGGATTTTGGTGGTCATTGGGATAGTTTGAGATGATTATTCAGGTGCTTGAGGACATATTTTGAGCATGTGTAAGGGATTTTGGTGGTCATTGTGACCGGTTCTTGCCCCTTAAAGACTTTGCCTACAACAACAATTACCATTTAAACATTCACATTCTTCTATTTGAGGATTTGTATACAAGAATGTTTAGATCCCTTGTGGGATGGTTTTATTTTGTCATGACCCAAAATACACCCTACATGTGACATGACGAATAGGATACCGAAAGACCCTAACAAGCCACTTCATATAAGCATGACATAGTAAAATACAATT
>JAJOOS010000524.1:0-80229 GCA_029582725.1 Solanum chiquidenum
ATGGCTGGGGCTCAGCTTGGCTCAGTGTATATGCATTCTTATTTTCTCTCTTCTTTCTGTGAAGAAAGTAAACAGTACAAATGGACGTTGAGATAGATAAAAAAGAATTCAAAATGAATTATGATCTGGAGTAACATCCCTGTGGATCTTAACCTCCTATATCCATTGGGGTATTTCACCGTCCTGTTTTCACTAGGATAAATGTTGCATAGCATGAAAGCTAGCTGAATTGGTCGATAATCCATTGTTTATCACTTTATCTTATTTATTGTTTGATCTTATTCGTTACCTCATGCTTGGTGCAGAGGATGTTGCTTTCATCATACGGCTTGGGTGCTGAAAAAGATAAAATGGACCTTCCTATAAAAACTGATTTCAGAGGTAACGCAATCCAAGCTGTCTAAGAAGCTGGAGGAAGGTTCAGATGATTTGTCGTCATTGCATATGATTGGTGGAGGCAATGGTACGAAGAGAACCGTGTAATGAAAAGATGTGCGGCTTGTGTATCTAGTATCTTCATATGCTTCAAACTAGCAAGTTGCTCGTATGTTGCCATCTCCATCCTGTATATATCTCGTTGGGGGGAGAATGCGGGAGCAGTGTATGCTTTGAGAGGTTGTATGTACTTGTGGAGAGTAGATTATATAGGGCTTGAGCTGTATTATAGGTAGATTATGTAGTGCTTGTGTTGTATGTTGTGGAGGGCTGTGCCCCTCATTGGTTTTGTCCTACAAACGCCCAATGAATCAGACACTTTGTAGCAGTGTGTTTGGCATGCTTGTTTGGGATGTTGAGAAGAAATGAAAATGGCCTTTTGTGGTTTGAGTAAATGGATCAATGATATAATGCTTGTGAAAAAATAGTATAGCTGGAGAGGAAGCAAAAAGCCTAAAAGTGTTGTGACAAGGGGTGTTGAAAATGAGCTCAAATATAGAGATAACCTGTCCAACCTGCCTAGAAATTTAAGGTTGGGTTTGTTTGAATTGAGTCAATCTTAACGCATTCAATTCTTAGCTCCATTTTAAGAGAATTTTCAATTGAGTAATTTAATCTTCAATTTCAATTATTTACATTAATGTAATATATGTTTATATATTGAAGATATAATTACTATTTGTTTTATATTTTTTAGGATTTATTTATCCATTTGTAATTTTTTTTTAAATTGAGTTGAAATTTAAATTGTGGTTATAAAAATTAAATAATATGTTAAAATTAAGCGGGTTAAAATAGGTGGGTCATGATCCAACACCCAATTTTTAGCATATTTGAGCTCAAATTAAACTTGAGTGGGTCATGACTCATGACACAACTCAATTTTTATTTCAACCCAACTCGCTCATTTACTATAATGCTTCAAACCCAATTTTTATTTCAACTCATTTTAACATCTCCAATTTCAACCTAACCCGCCCATCTAATACCAGGACTATAATGCTTCAATACTAAGACATCAATGCATCTTAGTTTTACAACCATTCCATTCCATACGTCATCATAATTGAGACATAGTGAAGTGAACTTGCTAGATCATCTACCTCAGCAAGGTGAAGGCATCAAATTAAAACGATTGACATGAGAATATGTAGCACGATGTTATATTTGTATTTAACTTTGCGCGACTGATAGTTGGCAGGAGAAAGGATGGGAAGAAGATGGCTTAGTGATTGAGTAGAAAATACAAATGGAAGACAACTAATTAAATGGCTCAGATCTTTCACTACTAAAAATATGAATCAAAATCAAACACTACTAGCTATTTTGACCTGGAAAAAATATCAAAAAACTACTGCACCTTTTCATGCAAGTCAATCACTGAAGTTAAAGAATTCGCTAATCTACCTGATGAATTATATTCAGTTCAAGATTAAACCATCAATCCAATCCAAGATCCTCAATTCTCTGAACTTGATATTATTCCATCTATTTTGTCAACAACTTTCTTCTTCATCTCTTTCATTGTGCGATCCAACTCCTCAAGTTCATCCATACCCATATCATCAAGTGGCACCTCCAGTCCCAACGTCACTTCATCTTCATTTGTCCCAATCACTGCATCCTCTGCCTCTTCATGAACCGGAACAACTTCACCGAGCTCTGGAGCAGACGTGGCAGCAATGTAGCGGTTCACCACGTTGTCAACGGAGGGATGACCGAATGCAAAGATATTGCCGGCCAAAGAAAACGTGATCACAGCCGCTTCAGCGTCGCATCTTTTCACCAACTCCTTGGTTTTCTTAAAAAGACCTTGTCTACGTTTCGTGAAAGTGGTATGCCTTTTAGCCTTATCCTCAATTCTCTTGATTTCAACTTTTGTACGCACCATGTTTGTAGAAATTAACCTGAAAGGATTTAAATCTAGGGTTTAACTTTTCTCCACGTAAAAAGAAGAAGAAGAAAAACGTACTAGTAACTAGAAAATTAAACCCTAGATCTTCTGAACCTACTGGACCAACAATCCAAACTTTTTGTATTCTTCTACTAGAGATCGATCACAATTTTATAAATTGAATAAGAATTCATACAGAAACAATCATAGACAGAAACTACTAGTACAACTAATAAACAAAATATTGGGACGGATGATAGTATAGAAACGTGGTGATTCCATTGAAGTTGATAACAAGTTAGTACAATCCAATGGATACAAAAATTACTAATACGAAAGTAAAATCAACAAGAGCGAGCGAGAGATAGAGAGAGAAAAACACCAATGGCCTTTTTTCTTCTGGACGAAGAACTTCGCTTTGCCGCCAAGCAACAGAGAGGCGCCTTTTTTTGTTAATGCGAGAGGAGGTAGGGGGATGAGGGTATTGCGACTCTCTTTATATAGGGGCGGGAATTCATTTAGTGAATTTGAGGTTTTTTTATTTTATTTTCTAGTAACATATCTTATTTAAAGGTTTTAAATCATCATATTAATTAGGGGTGTTCTGGATAAAAATTTATCCAAATCGATTTTATTTGAGTTTGGTTTGGTTTTATATTCTTAAAAATCGATAGTATTTGATTTGGTTATGATTTTGTTTGAAAAAAATCAAAGAAATAACTGAACCAAATCGACAAATTATATACATAATTTCTATCATTATACGTACATAATATATTGTTTTTATTATAAACAATTTTAAAGATCTTATATATGTTTTTTATCAAAATGTATTTATAAGTTACTTATGAAAGCAAAAATGTTCAAGTGAGAACATTTATCTTATTGATTTCATCATTTTCATGTATATGAATGTCTGAATTTGAAGCTTTATTGATAGTGTGAATTTAATGATCGAAACATCTGTAATGTCAATCATTTTAACTATTTTTCATTCTAGGCAAATAGTGAAAACTCACTCTTCCTTCTAGGCAAAATAGAGAATTTTGAAGCTTTATTGATAGTAAATTAAGTGATTGAAACATCTGCAATGTCAGTCATTTTAACTATTTTTTTGTTTTGAATAGATTGTTATCACTTTTTCACATTTTAAATAATATGTTTCTTTTATTTCTGTGTATGGTTAATAACTGAATAACTGAATCAAACTGAATCGAAACCAATAGCAACCAAACCGATAAATATATAGTATATCATATTGGTTTGATTTTTATAATTTTAAAACCTATTAAGTTGGTTTGATTTTGGTTTTGACCAATAACCGACCCAAACTGACCTGAGAACACCCCTAATCACAATTGCCAAATGATATATTGCTCGACTCCTTAAATAATATTCCTTTAGTCACTTTTTAACTGTCATAGTTTCCTTTTTGAAAATCAAAACAATATGAATTTTGACTAACATTTTAAGATATATTTTTTCATTATATTGATATGAAAAACATTGCAATTTATAGTACTTTCCACATAGTTTTTGAATGTCTAAAATTTTATTTTAAATATCAAATTAATATTATCTAATTTAGCTTTGAAAATTAGTTAAATTAACTTTCATAAAGCGTAATATGACAACTAAAAAGGCATGGAGGGAGTAATGCTTTCACATTTGAAGTAACTGTAGTGTTATTTTACATTTGAAATGTGTGACATTGCAATTACCAACAACTATCTGCAACACCTTCATTAGGCTTGTTAATGAATTTGTTTAGAAATATCATCATGAATAGAATATAGGAGTTTCATTTGAGTATTAAGGTCAAACAGAAAATTAGTTTGTTATGAAGTTCATCCATTCCAGAAATGTGTGAGCTGAAGTAGGATCTTTATCCTGCAACTCAAACGAGTTGAAAATGGTAGGTCTAAGTTAATTACTACAACTTATAAACAACACTTTGAGATATAACAACCTCATAGACCAGCTAGTATAAGTTGCACTGTCCTCCTTTTTTCTTTCTTTCATTGCATTTTCCTTGCAACAATTATCTACTAATACAAGGCACTAGAGTATTATATGCACATGGAAACCAGATAGCTTCTTTAGCACCATCCATGCCCATCGTTGCTACTCCGCCTTCATATTTGAAATAGGAATAGCCTGAATTGTGGTGCTATACAACACAGTTCTTTCCGGGGAAAAATAAAAGACATGTCCAAGAAAAGGGAAGGGGATAAGGTAGCGAGCGGGTAACAATCAGATCAGGAACACAAGGAAGATCAAGAATTGACGAGAATTTCCACAACCATGTTTGCACAATATAGAAAGAGATGTTGATACAGAGGCCCTTTCCAGCCACTCCTCACTGATGTATGTAGAGATGACAGACAAGCAACCCTAAACCCACCACCTAGTACGAAAAAGTAGAATCTAAGTATTACGTCATTTCCCCTGATATCTTGCCCATAAGTGATGGTCTATATCAGTACCACATGAAAGACGTTAACCTTACATGGCCAATTATCTATGTCGCATTCCCATGTCAAGCTCGTGACCATACATCCCCTGTCCCCGCCCAGCAGGAAAAGGGTGAATCTGCTTAGAAGCCCTAAGCTCCATCTCGATAAGCCTTTGCAGGGCATCAGGATGATTGTTTCGGCTGTTGATATCTGGCCCTGAGGACGAAAAGAATATGATATAAACTCACACAGATGGTCAAACATCGATAGTTCATCTTCAATCAGAAAAGTGGTACCAATTAAAAGAACTAAGAGTGCAAGACCTTTTTTTTACAATACATGATATGTGGACAATATTCTACTTTGTTCTAGATTTTCAGGGTGCAATAATATTCAGCAAAGCATATCTCGAGACACAGAAAAGAAGTAGGCATGCGAAAAGCAATTTACTAGTTCAAGTCTCAAAAGCCGACATGCTTCGCAACAGAGTAATCTGTAGCAAAAAAGAGCTGAATAGTAACACAAGAATAGCTACTGGTTTCACTTGTAAACGGCTAGATAGAAACTGCAGAAAGGAACGGAAGAAGAATGAGCAGCTTGATGAAAAAATCGACAAGAATGAGCAGATACCTACTTGAAGTCATTTAGACCTACAGGTTTTCAAAGGCAAGCTAAGGCTGATGATGGCGAAAACACAACTTGGTCATGTTAATCCTCAATTTTGACTAGATCAAAATTCAAAATCTAACGGGAAAGGAAGTCTTGGAAAGATGAATAAGTTCTCCGTAAATACAAGAGATAATTTAAACAATGAGGTGTATGGTGGCAGTAACCAATGGAGTAGAACTCCTAACAAATTGCAATTCAAGTGTATTGTTGTTTCCATCAGTAAAGAATGCAAGTGAGACAGTGCAGGCAGGAGATAGCAAGAATGGATTATCAACATCGCGACAGTAGAATTGAGAAATAAGCAGAAGGTGTTGCAAAGATTAAGAAACCCTTTGCTTTTATTTTAGCAAAGATCAAAGAAGAGAAACTTATTATTGAGGTGTAATCCAAAGAAGAACAAGACACAGACAGGGAGCTGTAGAGACAGAACATCAAAATTTTACCTGGAATTTGCATCCCGATCCCATTAACATTGACTTGGTGAGGCTTAAAAGGGAACCCTTGCATCGGGTTAGCTTCATGCACAAAGCCAGCTGCCTGATTACTGGAATGTGAAGGAACTGGACCACCACTTAGACGGTCATGTAGCAGATGACGGGGGTGAGGTCCAGACATTTGCATCTGCTGCAGCATAGGATGATGAGCAGAAATATCAAACCCTGTCACCCTAGCATTAGGGTGGTGAAAAGGAGGTCTTATCATATTTCCAGTAAATTGATGACCTGGAAGAGCATCGTGTCGAGTCATGCCCTCTGGACCAGACAAAATCTGAGTGTTCAAATGAGCAGGACGAGAATCCAATGGATGAAGTAATGGTTTCCCTTGATTCATTTGCAAAGGGTGAAACTGAGAAGATGATGGTTGACCATGGAGATGGTGAAACAGCATCTCAGACTCTATCTGTTCATGAGAAGCCCGTGGAAAGGGCAGTGCTCCTGGACCCATCAAAGACATTTGATCACTGCCAACTGAATTAACAGTCACCAAGTCACCTTTACCCATATTTCCTGCAGGCATAAACGTTGAGACCTGGGGTACCAAAGGGTCACCAACACTAAATAACCTCTCTCCTTCAGGTAGATGAAATCCACCAGCCCGATAATCACCATTTCTGGAGACCGCTTCAGTCTGGCGCCTTAAGGAATTGACTTCATACAAGGAATCATTGCATCCCAACCAGTTTTCTGCCTTATCCAGCTTTGTGTGATCTCTGCAATTTGAAGATAAGACAATATTCTCCTTAGTTGCTCTATCATCAATTATCGAAGAAGAAAGGGTATCATCAGAACCAGGCAAGGCCGATTTTTGAGCTTCCAGAGAATCATTTAGTCCAGAACCAACTGAAATCCTCTGAACTGAAACTGGAGCTTGTGCAGATTGTAATTCCGTCATAAAAGCAGTTCCAAAAAGCGATTCAAGTGTGAGTGTATCCTTGTTATCTTCCTTCTTAGATCTGTCTTGCATGGTAATATCACCACGTGCCTCCAAGGATTCAATTCCAGCATTGGACTTCTCTGTCACATTTCCATGATCTGGCCTCTTCTGTAATAATGAAAGGAGGTGTTGAGATGCCTGGCTATCCACAATTACAGGTTCCTTAGGCTTTGTGTGATTAGTATTCCAGCCTTGTGGCTGCGAATTAGACTTCTTTTCGCTGAACTCGGACAACATTGTATGCTCAAGGTCTTCACAAGTAAGAATGGTGGGTGCTGCCTCCCTTTTACTGGGCTTGTACACATGCTCAGGCCCCCCAAGTGGCGAAGAAGGTAAATTGGAGACAAACTTACTTGTAGGATCAGGACTATGATAGGAGAATTCTGATGGGAATTGATCTGAAGGATTAGCCTCAAAAGGCTGTGTTCTGTTTTTATCTCCACCAACAATTAATGCAAGCAGATCACCAGGCCTGCTTGATGAAGGATCATCTTCCTGCTTCCTCTCTGCAGTGACATAAGTGAGATAAGACTGTTTACATAAGATTTCAAGAGATTTTGATAGAAATCAGTGAGAAATGCAGGGGAGGGAATAGATATACCTTCTTCGAAAAACCAATGAGCAAATTTCGATGATTGAACAGCTTTGGAGTCTAATGTTTCACTTGGTTTACTACCTTCATTCTGAGCAACATGGTCGAGCCAAAAAATAACTAGTTAGCAGGGATGCCAGAAAGCAATATGAGAAGTTTTGACCACTAAATAAGTCCACATTGTTTATTACTCCCTCTATCCAATTTATGTAGCACACTTAATCCGTCCCCAAAAGAAATGTCACATTCCTATAATTAAAAAGAATTTACCTTAAAATTCCCCTTTTTAAAAAACCTAATTCCCCTTTTACCCTTAATGAAATGAATTATAACCACATAAATGTCTACGGTTTGTTTTAGACCACAAATTTCAAAAGTCTTCCTTTCTTTTCTTAAACTTTGTGTCAAGTCAAAAGGTGTCATATAAATTGGGACGGAGGGAGATATTCTTGGACAGTAAAAGAGGAAAAGGAACACACAAGTTGATCCCCAGCATTTAGGCAGATGACAAAATAAAAAATAAAGAAAACATCCTTCCTATTGATTGTATATGTCCTGCACCAATCCCAGTCATTGTAGGGTATCTTGTAAAATTATTTTTCGATGTTAAGGATACTGTTGTAATCTTTGGTGTGGATGAAATGAACTGTTACCACACTCAGGATTCATGAAAACAATCACAAGTCCAATGATGAATTACTCATGAATCAATGTACAAGATTATGATCATCCTAAATAATAAATCATTTCAATTTACTTGTTTTCAAAAGCATGAAGAAATTTGAGGTGAACTGCAAAAGGACAAGAATGCTGGGGCTTCATAGGATCGCATTAGGAATAACAAATTGAGATTCAAATAGTAGAGGCTCACAAAGCGTGCATACCATAACTGGAGCAACAGAGTCGGTGAGATTTGCAATGGCACTTCCAAAAATCTTGTCCAGGATGGAACTTGAATTGTTGATATTGGACTCCTCGACATATTTACCCCCTGAATTCTGGGCACTGAGTTTCAAAATCGAGGGCTTGTTCAAAGCTTCATGTTCCTCTAGACTTGAAGTCCGGAGTGAATGATCTCTCATGCTATATTTCCTATCGGAATCATCTGAACCCACTGACAAGTTCACAATTTGGTCATTCTTCTTCAAAACTGAAGCATGCAAACTACTGTGCTCAAGTTGATCACTCGAACTAATTTCTTGGAAGCTCTCTCTTCCTAAGCTCTGATGGATACCATTTTGGGCGTCGGCTTTGGCTTCCAATAAAATTTCTTCAGTTTCATGCTTCCCTATCTGTAGAAGTGATATGACAAGCAGACAATTAAAGAAAATACAAATGTGGTTCATAAAGACCTACTGATATCAGGAAAAAAAATCGATCAAGGCCTATTGATGTCAATTGTAAATGTACCATGTGAATGGATACAACTCAAATTCCATAAACATGGAATAGAGTAACATGCGCACAACCACATGGTTATTGCTCTCTATGTTCAGTCTTTTTGGATTTTATGCAGTTTCTAAAGTTATAACATTGGACCAAGAGTAAATTACTGAGGTGGACTAATCAAGTAGGGAAATGTGGGTTAGCCAATATCACGGTTCTTGAATGGACTATCATAGAATCAATGAACTATTTTCACACAGAGATCTTGAAAGCTCTACATCTTTAAGTAGTATATCTTTGTGTAACAACAGGAATGGGAACATCTCCACCACAAGAAGATAGAAAGGACATCCCCACCTCCACATGACATGCTCCTCTTTTGCAAAACCAAAGCTGTGTAAAAACAACTTGAGTATATGACATGGAAAAGAACCCTTCTTTTTTATAAGGTATAAGTTTCAATGTTTCATTAATAAAGTACCAAGAAGGTACAAAAGAGTACAACAAACAAAAAGCCCCTGCAATAGATTATGGATAGAACCCTTCTTTCCTGATCCTTTGGCTCATTCACTCTTCTTTCCGTTTCATTATGTTTTTTTGGCAACACCCTCTAGTACAAACTAGTATACATAGATATTTCTTGATTTTGCTCTTATAGTTAGTAGTAGTAGTAGTTTGTACAAAATTCACAATCTTCAACTTTGCAGCACACACATATTAATAGGATTTTTTATTGTGAGATTACACACATTAATAAGATTTGTACTTCAATTCAATAAAGCATACTGTATTGATATCCTTATCCTCAAAATTATCTATTAATATTTTTATTCTACTCTCAAATCTAAATGACATGACTTGTTAGATTCACTTGATATAAAAATTCATTTCCTTAGGAGGAGTGAAATAAAAACATGTGCAACTATCACAATCACTTGTTTAAAATAATAATTTTGTGCTTCTAATAAATTCACTAACGTGTTAAACGCCTTACTAAAATTTTGTGTCTAATCTAATGTTCTAACATAAAATAGAACAAATGAAGTAAAATAGTGTAGGATTCATTTAAGTACTTTATGTTGATCCTCACTATAGCAAACAGATCTGACCTTTCAAAAAATATGTTAGAGTTAAGATAATTGACTATTTAAAAGCCATGTAATTTGAAAAAAAATATTTAGAGGACTGACTTGGAAATTACTAGCACCTTATGGTTGCATATGAATTAGTTTCATAATTTATTTTCAAAGAAAATTTCATCAACCTATCAAAATTTTAAAGTCCTAAATTTAGTAGTAGTTTATTCCATAAATAAACTAATTTACTATTTTTATATATTAAATAAAAATGTAAAAACCTTTGAAGAAAATTATGTAAAAATAAGAGAGAGAGAATGTGTGTTAAGTTATTTTCCACTAATTTCCTCTTTTTTATTTGTTTCCAATAAACGATATTGACTATTTGTCGTATTAATGTTTCAGTTTTAATTTTTTTTTATGACAAGGGAAACCCGCAGCCGCTCCCTTTTGGGTGCGCACAAGGTAAAATCCCGAACCACACATGAGAGGTAACCCACACTAGGTGCGACGAGCTCAACCCAGAAGGAAAACCCCTTGCTTTCGTTGGCAAGGGGTTTCAAACTTGAGACACCTCCAACATGGAAATCCCAAGCCCAAACCCCTGGGTCACCCCGAAAGGTCATTTTTAATTTACAACACACAATTTTTATTTTTTATAATATTAAGAAATTATGCCATATAATTCAAATAAGGGGAAAAAGGTATAATCTTAATTGATTTTAAAGTCCTAAATATTACGATTCCCTATGTACATAAAAAAATTAAACTACAATAACATACTTAGTGTAGTCCCACAAAGATGTACGGAGACCTTAAACCAAGCATTTGTGGGGCAAAGAAGTTGTTTCCGAAAGACTCATGGCTCGAAAGAAAAGAAAAGAAAGGGCAAGAAGAGAACAAAGAAAGAGAGAAAGGAATTAGACACATGCATGCAAGGATAAAATAATACGATTTAATACGTCAAGATAAGTTAAATCAAAGACTTGGAAAAAAATTATGTTAACAAATTATTTTTCTTTATATGATGAATATGGAAAAGAACTGAATGATTTTTTTTCACAACCATGGTGTCCTGAATCAACTTTCGTGCACCTTGACTAATTCCACGGCATACATGTCACCTCCCACCAGCAACAAGTATAAGGTAACTCTGTTCTAGCCTTGCCTTTGTCCATCAAGGCTAGAACAAATAAAAAGAAATCACTTAGTGTTTTTGTCCCTGATGGGAATTGAACCTCAAACCTCATGGTGCTCAACCTATGACATTGACCACTAAGCCGCACGGCCACACCCTTGGGTGCAATTGAACTGGATTATTAATCTAATAATGAATTCAAAGACTTCATTATTTTCTCTCAACATTAAACGAAATCATTTATTTTTTGTTGATTCAAATGCTTAGCACTAGCTCACAAGGATATAATTTATTTAAGATGATTAAATTTTAATCGACTTTAATGTCCTAAATATTAAGACATCTAACACAGTTCAAATAAGGAAGGATTTTTTTTTTGATAACCGAGAAATATGTCGGTGACCCGCCCTTTGGACCAATCACAGTCTTCTAAACTCGATGGATAATGGACCCGCCCCTCTACCCTTCTCCACTTAAATACCGAGCTTCACTTTGCATGGTGTGGGGCTTGAACCTGCGACCTAAGCCACAAATCCTCCACCTTTTGCCACTCGAGCTAGGCCTTGGGGGCAGGATTTTATTTAATAAAAATGTAGTTGATTTCAAAATCCTACATATTAAAAAAGTACGGAAAGTATTATACATGGTTAATTATGTTGTTTTTTTTAGAATTATACATTGATTTTAGATTCAGAATATTAGAACTTCCAATATAGTTCAAATAAGAAAAATATTCAATAAGCAAATTTAATTGATTTCAAAATCCTAAATATGAAGAGAGAGAAAAATCTAAATCATCTTCTTTAACCATAAAACACTCAATCTCCTGGACCTATCTAATAGGAATACCGGATCATGACAATGTTAGAAGACGATGAGCATCAACAATAAAAAATATAGACAATCGTATGGCCTTGTGGGACTAGAACTTCAAGACGAGGTAGAATTTTAGTTCTCATGGACAAAAAAGTATTTGAAAATCCATGTAAATTCATTCTTGATTCTTCTAATATTTTTGTCTAACCAAACCAAAACAAATTAGAAATAATTATATATAGGCAGAAAACTAAACCTACATAAATTATTCTTTACATCCCAATTTATGTGATGTAGTTTGATTAGGCACAAAGTTTAAGAAATATGAGAAGACTTTGCAATGTTCCAATATTACCCTTAAAATAAACGAATTTTTTTAATAGAAGTGTACACCTTTGTGAACTTTTTACCAAATAAGTGGAACCCAACATGGGTAAAATGTTGATAGTATTATAAAATATTTGTCAAATAAGGAAATGTGCCATTCTTTTGGGATCAACTAAAAAAGAAAGTGTGTATGTGGGACAGAAGGAATATACAATAAATATCAAGGAAATTTTTTATTTAAGTAATACTGAAATTGATTTTAAATTCCTAATTATTAGGAGTTCTTATTTAATTCAAATAAATAATGATCATAATAGTCAAAATTTAGTTAATTTTAAAGTCCTAAACATTAAGAAAATAATTAAATGACAATTTACTCCAATGTGAAATCAAATTTCAAAGGGTAAAAAGGCAAACAACATTTCGCTAAGGACTTTCTTGTTTTTAATATAATATAGATATAGATATAGATAGTATATGTGTGTTGTGTGTACATAGCAATGAGACTAAGCTACTCAACATTATAAAGGATTAGGCTGCTTAACAGCATTGTATCACCTGGCTGCTGAAGAGTGAAGACAGCCCTAAATGTTAGAAATATCTTGGATCCCTTTCCTAAAGCCCATCATTAAGAAGAGAGGGAGGAAAAGAACACTAAATTCCAGGCCAATAAATGCACAATGCTGAGCGAATAACCAAGCCAAACAATACACAATGCAGAGTGGTTTACTCCATCTCTAATAATGATGCACCTGATTTGATGTTAATGTATAAGATAAACTAAGAGATGTACAAGTACCTCTGTCAAACATGAATGGTTCAAAGTTGTTGAGCCAGAAGTCTTATCCGTAACAGTGGTTTTAAAGCCCGGGGGCACAAGCGGTCTAGATGGAAGATTCTGTAAAGAGGAAGATGATTTTCCAGAATCATTATTTGTGATAGGCTGGCTGGCCATTATATCTACTTTAGTATTCTTGTCTAGAAGCCCTCGATCCTTTTTATCATCTTCCAGCAGTACCGAGATTTCTGAATCAAATTCAGCTGTGTGCTTCTCTACATTCGGTTTCTGCTTCTCTTGAAGAACCTTCTGCTGTTCCTTCCTCATCAACTCAAAAGAAGCTGTAAGAAAGCCAATCAAAGCTCAATTGTCCACTAACTCATCAAAATTGCATATTTTATATGTAAGAGCCATGCATGATATTACTGAAAGAGGAAATACCTCTTCTTTTCCTTTCCTCCTCCACTCTGTCCTCACTTGCACACTCAATTGAACCAAAGGTCTCATCGTTGCATGCATCAGTGGTTCTACGAGAATGAGGTACTGCCTGAAGGTATTGCAAGAATAAAATTGAATAAGTTAAATTCCTCTCAAAGATCTTCAAGCATAATCTGAAATAATGGGACAAGTCATGCAGCAGACCAAGCAAGTGGTCACTACGTGAGCAGCAATGATCAAGTGAAATTCACCTTATAGGGGCGAGGAGGATGGTATGGCTCATTGCTCCTGTTAAGTTGATAGTTATCACTTGCTCGGACCTTGGTTGCAGTCCCAGATGCATACGCAGATGGCCTGGGAAATGAACCACTTCCAAGAAGCCCATCATGCTCAGAACTCTGCCAAGTGCGTCGGCCTTGATTACCATAGTGTCTACCAGGATCTGTAGAAAATGTTGGCCAAATAGAGCTTTCTTAAAGAAAATTTACCATTTAGTACCCACATGCACGTGCGCATAAAATGAAAAATAGTGGAAGACACATGGTACGCAGGATCAAGGTCAAATACCCTATAGTTCTTAAATGCAAGAGGAGCACTATTTCTGCAAACCAGTCATCTAATAGTGAGTATTGCAAGAAGTTGGAGCTAAAAATTAACCTACAAATACTCAAAAGACTTTCTCAGAATTCAGGAGACTAATGACTTGACCACAACTATAACCTGCATCCCAATTCTTGTTATGGAGATGCATTTAATGCAAAGACGAGACCTTTAATACGCATTCCTCAGACTACTATTTATAGAGATCACAGATGGAACGAATATAGTACTCGAAGAAGGAATAAGCATATGAAAGGCACTTATGCAGCAGCCACGAAAAAACAACCAACAAAAAAAGAAGAAAAAGTTACCATAAAATGTGGTACTTGACAGGAAGAAGTAACATGATTTGATTTACCCAAATATAGCTATCTGAGTTAGATTGGAATGTTTTTGACACTTTTCACCCGACTATATTGGTTTTTGAACAATAAAAATAAAAAAACAGTGTAATCCCACAGGTGGGGTCTAAGGAGGGTGGTATGTACGAAGCCTTACCCCTACCTTTGTCAAGTCTAACAAACAAAAAGAAAAAAAGAAGTGGTTTTTGAAGAAAAGAAGAAAAGGTTGCAAAGTTGAGTGAGAATGATGTTTAGTTAGAAGGAGCACACTGCTGCAGCATTACACAAGTTCCCCACTCAGCATAGGATAAATGAAGCACAAGAACAAAAAAGACAGTGCCTTCAGCATTGTGGATTAGCTGGCATCTAATTGTCCGGATGCCCCATGAGAAGTCAGCTTCTTTGGGAAGGAAATTCTGAAAGGAAAAGGTTCATCTGGTAAAGTGGCTGGAGGTTATAAAGGGTAAGCAAGGTGGAGGTTTGGGAGTTAAAGATTTGAAACTTCACAACAAGAGTTTGTTGTTCAAATGGTTGTGGAGATACAATGAAAATGGAGAGAAACCCTGCAAGAAGCTTATTGACATCAGAGAAGGGTTCTGGACACCCTGTAGTGTCTACGCCTACAAAAGTGGATTATGGGAGCAGATAGGTAGATTATGGTCAGAATTTCAGAAATACATCTCATTGGAAGTTGGTGATGGAAGAAGAATCAGATTTTTGACAAGACGTTTGGCTGGGAGAAAAAAAAGTGATGAACAATATCCTACATTGTGTAGTTTAACCAGGAAAAAACAGTGTACAGTTGCATAAATGCTAGACAGGGGAGGAATGGAGATTCAATTCAGGAGAAATTTTGATGAATGGGAAGATGATGAAATTGGTCAACTTCTAATTTTTTTGAACCTACAATCCTTGATGCTAGTAGGTTTGATTCTGAGATTGGGATAGCAGAAAATGATGAGAAGTTCTCTGTAGAAAGTTGTTATTGTCTTTTGTAGAAACCAGTAAGTTACTAGGTGATTTCTGATTTCTTCCTATCTGTCCTGGCCTTGGTGGATAGAGTTACCGGGTACTTGTTGCTGGTGGGAGGTGTCCTGAGGAATTAATTAAGGTGTGCGCAAGCTGGCCCGGACACGATGGTTCTCAAAACAAAAAAGTAGGTCACTGGGATTTGACTTGGCCATGGATGCTGTTGTGGAATCACAAGCACCTCTTAAAGTAGCTTGTTTTGACTGGTTGCAGCTAGGAATGTATGTTTAACATAGGAAATGTTGTGGAGAAGAGGAATTTCTCAGTGCAGTATATGCTTTTTCTGTGAAAATTCTCCGGAATCTGCATAGCATTTGTTTCTGCATTGTAGTCACGCAAAGCAGCTCTTCCTATACATGAGTGGTGTGCAATGGGTGATGCCAAAGAATGTGGAAGTTGAAGACCTTTGGTTTACTGGCAGAATCAGAAAGTTAGGAAAAAACTAAGAGACATGGGAAGGCCATACCTCTTGGCATCTTTTGGACCATTTGGCCTAGGACCTAGGTTAGTGTACTACGATGGCCTAGGACCATGCAAAAGAGCAATTTTTTTTTTTGAATAGTCTACTTTACTACAAAGTGGACAGGGGATCCTGCGAATCTTTAGTTTGTGGTCTCACGGCAGTAAATTGTACACCCATGGACTACAAATATGTATTCATAGTTGAAGCATCACGTTTAACATAGACAATAACTATATATGAAAGAATATCAGCTTTACCTGAATCTTTATCTGATTGTGAATCACTATCTCGATCACTACGCCCTGAGGAACGGCTGTCCCATCTTCCATAAATGCCTCTGGAACTGCCATCAGAATCCCCACGAGTAGGTGGAGACGAACTATAATCATTGAGTCTGAAACCTTGAGATGGCAAGCTTCCAGGTATTTTTTGGCGGTCTTGTATGCCACGTGAGGTGTCCTCAAGCTCACTATTTAAATTTAAAATGCAAATTACTAATGATGACCAAAACAAAATTACCTAACAGAGAACTACTAACAAATTTTGGGAGAGTAAAAATTAATTGCTCCAAAATTTCAAGCAAATGACACTTTTTGCAAACATTCTTACCTCAGGATCAACTGATCAAACCCAGTTGGTAGCTTCTGGCAAATCTCAAGTTGACCGAGTGACAAAAGAAACTCTCTTGTATATGATACTTTTGGATGCCTGAGTTATCACAAAGAGCACTGACATTAAAAAAGTTAACAAATAAACCCTGTTAGAAATTAAACAAGAAAGTTAAATCATTACTTCCGAACTTCATCACCAATTTCAGAGACATGATTGGTGGCACTTCCATCTTCATTCTCCAAGCTCATTCTTGCGCACCAGCTAACCTCACCCACGACGAATAAGTAGCACCACTATCAAATAAATATGCTTCACCCACAAAAGCTTGATACAATAAATCAACAATAACAAACAAGATTCAATTCATGTTCTACAAACTTCTCCCAAATCAACCTCAGGAAAAAGCGATCCAATCAGATTCCAACTATCCAAGTTCGCAATAAATCACCGAAATTTATATCATAATCAACCAACCCAAAATTCTAAACGTCAATCCAAGGTCAGCATCAATCTAAATTCCCGAAACTCCCATTCAAATGAAACCGGATATAAATTATACACAGCTATCGAACAGTAATTCCAGCTCCGATCCTGCACAACAAACAATCAAATCTTCACCACAAAACCAGCTCAGCTATTTCCAATTCGACTTCCACCTCCTGATAAAAAACAATGCAAATCCTAATTTCGCGTACAACCTCTTCTTTTCATAACTATATACAAACAGGTAATGCTCAATACGATTCACACAATTCTAGGGTTTCATTGGTAATCAGAGGTTGAAATTGAAGTTCATTGAGAATCTAGGGTTGATAATTCTACCTGGATCAAATGAGGGGGTTTGGGGTTTCGATGATTGCAAATTCGAAGTTGTTCGATTGATGTCGATAGATACAGATTATCTATTCGTATCTGTATGTATAGGTTGATATATGTTGTGTATGTATATAGTCGTAAAAATGGGAGAAGAGGAGGAGGAGAAGATGCTTGTGGGTTCTCTCTGTTTTATCAAGAAAAAAACATTACCAAGGAGATGACACTTGTAAAATATTTGTTTTTTAAAAAAAAACAAAAAAAAAACTTTTGCTAGCTAAAAAGAACTTTTAGGTGAGTAATTAATTTGGAATTTTATTTGTAAAAAAACAATTTAGGAGTGTTACAAAAATAATGAAAATTGGTACATTAGTAGATATAGCTTAGATATTTTTTAATGAAAATGTGTGATTAATTGTTTATAGCTAATATTAATTTAGAAAAAAGACTAACAAATGTGGATAGTGTATATAAAGTTAAAGATATAAAATTTATGTTATTTAAATGTGTTCGGTTTCAATTTGTGTGGGAGTGGTGTCTTAAATTGATTTGATATTGAAAATATTACGACTTTTACTGTTTAGTGGTGTAACTTATTGTTCTTTAAATACTATGATTTTTTTCCTGAAATCATAGAATTTTAAATTTGAGTGATAATATTATGTGGAAAATTTGAAAAGATAGAAATATTTGGTTATTTAATAAGGAAAGACTAGAACCAAGAGATATTATTTCTAAATCTCTTTTCGAGTATGACGAATTTAAAAATTATTAGCTAAAAGACTATCTACTTGTTCCTCAACTAAAAATCATCATGTGATTAGACTAACAAATCTACAAGATGATATTTTATTAAAGATTATTAACTAAAAGACTACCTATTAGTTCCTCAACTGAAATCTATCATGTGACTGAATTAATAGATCTGCAAGATGATGTTTTATTAAAGATTATTAACTAAAAGACTACCTATTAGTTCCTCAATTGAAATCCATCATGTGACTGAATTAACAGATCTGCAAGATGATGTTTTATTAAAGATTATTAACTAAAAGACTACCTATTAGTTCCTCAACTGAAATCCATCATGTGACTGAATTAACAGATCTACAAGATGATGTTTTATTAAAGATTATTAACTAAAAGACTATTTACTTGTTCCTCAACTATAAAAACATCATGTGATTAAATTAACAACACTGCAAGAGATATTTTATTATTTATAAATGTAAAATTTATCAGAGGGCGAATATTGATTTGACGTATGAATAGCTTTGGAAAACTGCTTCATGTTCATAGATTTTCAATTTATTATGTTAGGAAAACTATGATCGATGAAGCGATTGCCATTGGGGTATGCTTTTGAATGTGCAATCAACATTGGATGTAGGAAGTGATGTGTGAAGATATTTGGACTCTCTCCAGCATGTTTAACCATGACCGATGAAGCGATTGTTATTAGGGAGGGTTTTGAACGTGCTATCAACAATGGGCATATGAAGATATTTGGACTCTCTCAAACATTTTTTATCATGTCAATTTTTTTCCAAAGTTGAATTTTATATGATGCTAAGAACACATTTGAATCATGTAGTTCCTCGATGTAGTAATACAATGTGCATTAAGCGCTTCCTAACAAACATAATTTTGTATCTAGGAGGATACAAACCCAAGACCACTAGTTAAGGTGAAATTAATACTTATCACTCCATGACAACTTTTGTTGGTCCTTAATCTTTAGTTCTACTTTCACTTTATACGGAATCTAATATTAGTTTCATCCTAAAATACTTATCACATATTAATTTTCGAGAGTCAAATTATATAAACGTTGATTAATATTTTAATATGTGTTTTTTGGTCATATTGATATAATAATTTTCTTCACAACTTATGATACTTTTCATGTAATTTTTGAATAGCTAAATCCTAATTTTAAATTATTTAAATAATATAATCAAATTAAGCTTAAAAAATAAGTTAAATTAACTCTCAAAAAATAAAACGACAATTATTTTGAAAAGAAGGAAATAAAAAATTGAAGGAGGCAATGGGATAGAAAAATAATCTTACTGTCAAACTAACATCGAATTAGTTGTTACGTATAGTGATAATATTTTTCAATTGTTACATTCACATCTCTTTATAATAGCTTTATTTGTACTCTATATTTATTTTTTCATTTGATATTATCTGCATTGAAGTCTGACTAATTCGAATTCGCGCCAACTAAATACTCTATTTTATTATTATTAGATACCAAAAAATGGCATTACACCCCTAAAAAGGTGCAATTGGTTTCACATAAACTTTGCTAAACAAACTAAAATTATTGTATTTAAAATAACAAAAACAATGTAACATACTTGTACAACAAAAACACTCACAATCTAAGCATCAAGTTGGAATTGTTTTTTGAGTAATGTTTAATGTGTCCAAAAGAGATCCCATCAAACAACCTTTTCCATCATTGAAACATTATTTTTCTTGTGAAATTGATCTTTCTTTTGTCCCAAAATGAAACAAAAACAAAACAAGATTTGCCAACAACAGTATTAGGATTCAAAAAAAATAGAGGGCCAATATTACTGTAGAACTAGCTAGAGTAATTAAGTAAACCCCTATTTCAGTTTTTTCAACTCTCAAAACCTCCATTGATCACCTTCTAATCCTCATAAAAATCTCCCCACATAGAAAGGTGTGCCTTTTTCTGTTGTGTGTGTATATATAAATTTATTGCTTCAAGAATGATTATATATCAAGGTGTAGTAGTAGTTGCAATGGCCAGAAATCCTTCTTTAATCAGAGCACAACCGCCTATGCCATCAGATCTCACCTCATCCGACTGCAGTGTACTCCGCGGCGGCGCTTCCTTTCGCCGCCGTGAACTCATATTCGTCGTTAATCCCAGAGGTTTTCTTTCTTTCCAAGATTTTATTTTTTTTCCCCTTCTCCGTTTAAATAGTTCTCCAGTACAGGTTTTCAACTTGAAATGTGTGCCTACCTACCCACACAATTCGCATTGAACCCCAAATCCTTTTCTTCATAAATGCGTTTTTTTCTTTTTTTTTTTTAAATGGAATGAAATAAGCTGAGGGTTCTTAAAATTGGGAAATTAAGGTGTTGATTGACATGTTTAATGAGGTTGAATTTGGAATTTAAGGCTCAGAGGTGTTGTTGATTGGTCTTTTTCTTGGTTTTATTGGAGCAGGAGCTAATGGAACGACGGGTCAGCAATGGAAGAAGTTACTTCCTTACCTCAGGTCTCGCCTGGGTAATGACTGTAATGTAAGTTTACCTAACTTATGGTTTTCTTTGCTTATTTGTTGTTAAAGTTTCTAACTTTTGGTAGAATTTTTTAATGCTTATCTTATTGGTTTTATGAATGTATTGCTTTTTCCTTATGAATTTGATGTTTTGTCCACTTTGTTTAGGGCAGATTTTTCTGAAGTTATAACTTTGTAATTGGTCACAAAGGAATAGTTTTTTTTTATTGTCTACCCCTTTTTGAAAGTGATGACGGAATTTCATTGTTATGACGCTGTGAGACGCCTTCCATTTAATAGACGAATTGAGAATATTCATATGAAGTCAACTTTAATATACAGTAATGATCAATACTCACATACCAGGGTTATTAAACTTCTCATGAACTAGATTGTATGTGTTGAGTTAAATTTTGATTCCAGTACTTCTGGAAATTCATGATTTTGATCATTGTTAATTTTTTACCAAACATCAAGGATTTAAAACTGAATATAATGGTGGAAGAACATATTGGTAACATCTCACATTTGCATGATTGGATATCCAAAAGATCCTCAAATTCTCACGGTAGCGCCATCTATAGGTATCGGAATATTTGTGCCACAATATTCTGCAACATCTACCCTCATATACTTTGGTGGAACTGAAATTTCCTTTTTGTGGTCCGGTAAGGATCAGAGTTTGCCCATACTCAGTCATAATAAATGTTGTTTGATATCTTTTTTTGACAAGTGTAGATGCAGCTGAAGTTATATTCCTGATAGTCTGTTGTAAGAGCTATATTGGCCCTTGGCCTTCTCCATTATAGGGGACCATATTTTCAACAAACCGGGAGTTTTTAAATGTGTGTAATTTTCTAGTCAAGTTTCATAATTAATGCTACCTATCTTTTCTCTTAAGTTGTTAAGATCAGAAAGTGAAATTAGCTAGAGGGTGCAAACTGTTGCCTTCCATCCTAAAATATATTATGGCATTATCATTATGGCTATATCCCAAAATGGTGGCTGCTTTCAGTATCAGCATAAGACTGCTTGTTTTCCCAGTAAATAACAAAACCCAAACGTTTATCAGGTTTTACTTATTCTTCGATGCTAATTAAGTATGGTAGGAGTATCATATAAGTTAGTTTCTGTAAAAAATTCAACTTGGTAGGATAATATATCCCTCTTACATGGAATATATGTACGTGCTGTAACTTAAATGGAAAAAAAATGTTTAATGCTCTTGTAGATATTACTGTAGTTCTTTGTCAATGATTGTTTAGGTGAAAAAATTCTCTCTATTTTGACCAGATATGCGAATCTTTAACTTCAGGTCCTTCTCATGCCATTGACATAACAAGAGAGGTAAACACCTAAACATCTCTGATTTAAGCTAGTATCAGGTGGAATGCAGAAACTTTTATCTCAATTGTACTGTCAGGCGATACGTGAAGGAGCTGATGTTGTAATAGCAGTCGGTGGTGATGGAACTCTTCATGAGGTTCGTCCTATTTCTTTCCTGAATTCTAAAATCTCTTCTTTCTGTTTTCAAACTGCACAAGTACATGCATATAGCACAAAAAGGAAACAGAAAGGAGTTGGTGGGGGATTGTGTTTGGTGTATCAGTTAAATTTCTATATTTGTTTTTCCTTATTTGCCTCTGAGCCTCTCTAGGTCTTCAGTTTTCAGTTGTCTTTTGTACTAAGGTGCTTCCGGCCTTAAGACACAGCTAGAATCCTGGCACTGATAAAAGGAAAAAAACTAATAACTCACTTTTCTTCTAGTAGCCCAGAACTGCTACCAAGTTAAAATATGCTAATATAACAAATGAAGAGCAAGTGAAATAGTGCTCATGTAAGTTTTTCTCTGTCTAAAGGTAGACTCATCTACAATTGTGTCTGGCTGGTAGTATATCATCATTTTGGCGTAGTCATAAAATTTCCGTAGTACTTTTCCCTTTGAATTGTACTTAATGTTGGCTTTTCTTTTGCTGCAACTTCTATGGCAGCCTGCAGATATTATAGCTCAAACAGGATTCATATTTTCTTTTCTGTTGCCATTTGGCTCATAATATCCATGCTTAATATTAAGTTTTGGCTCAATTGATTAAAACTCATGGTTTTCAGGTTGTTAATGGCTTCTTCTGCGGTGGAAAACCTGTTTGTAATCATGATATGAACTCCAGACATTCTACTGCTCTTGGCGTGAGTCATCATTGGCTGATTGGCATTGTTTAATCAAATTGAGAACATTATTTGAGAATTGTGAAGTTCATTTTTTGTGCTTATTGCATTACAAACTGCTTGGTATCAATTACCCCGTGAAGATACCTAAATGATGTCCTTTCTTAACAGATAATCCCCTTAGGTACTGGATCTGACTTTGCCAGGACGCTTGGCTGGTAACTGCAACTTCTGCTGTTTTTGTAGCTTAATTTTTTGTCATTCCTTGCATAGAGTATCAGTATTTATAGATGGTTTTGCTTTTCATCAGGAAAAATGATCCACATGATGCCATAGAACGCATTGCTAAAGGTACGTGGCACAAGGACTCCATCTCTTGTTTGCAAAAAGTCTGATTCAAGACCCTTTTTAACCCAAAAAATAAATATATAGCAGAGAAGGAGATATCATATTCTGTAATAACGGCTGCAGTATTTCTATCCGCCATCCTTCTCCTTCCTTTTGCTGAAGAAAGTCTGATTTAGGTGTTTTGTAGGGCTGAAATCCAAAATTGATGTTGGATGCATAGCTGGAGAAATTGGAGAGTCCCATTATTTCATCAATGTTGCTGATATTCATCTGTAAGGATAGTTTCTGGAAATTCCTAAGTTATGGTTATGTTTGACATTTGGTGATGAGAATCTGCTATCCATTCCCACTCCTCTATACTGCTGATTTCATTACTCCCGAACTCCCATAAAATTGTGATTCTTGTTAAGGTGCAAGTGTAGTGTTAATTCTAGGAAGATTAGACAGGCTGGTCGTGTCCTTACATTCTGTAAAATCTACTCTATTCTATTTCCCTTGTATTCACACCTTCAAGGCATTGAGTGTTCACCAAAATTAGGCATTGAATGAAAAGATTAGACAGGCTAATCGTGTCCTCTCCTTTCTCTCCATCTACTCCATTCAGTTGCCTTGTATTTACCCCCTCAACACACTGAGTCTTCACCAGAATTCGGAATTGAATGAAAAAGGAGAACTGATTCTAGCATATTGCAAATTATGGGAAATACATCTGATTCTAGCAATCTTAGTGATTCTAGCAAAGAAAGCTTTGTCGCCTTCATTCATTTTTAGTGAGTAGTCCTATTCTTATGTGCCGATGCAGTTCTTGCTTCTGATCTGTAAATATATCTACCTACTGAACCTCATAATTGACTTAATGTTTTGCAGAAGTGCAAAAGCAGGTTATTATGCATCAAGGTACAAGAAATTTGGAAACTTGTGTTATGTAATTGGTGCTTTGCAAGCTTTCTTTCGGCACCATAACCAAGATCTTAGGATCAAGGTCAGTTTGGTTTACCTACTGGGGCTGGGTATCTCTTAACTATTTTTAAGGATAGTGAGGGGGACGGTTCATTTTGCTCTGCACGGTCAACATGTGTTGGTCAGTCTTTCTACTTTGCTTGTCTTTACTTATCAGTAGAAAAACATGATGATGATCTAGGTTGATGAGGGTGAGTGGGAAGTATGTTCCCAAGTAACTGCTCTTTGCATTGGGAATGCAAAATATTTTGGTGGCGGAATGAAGATTACGCCAAATGCTAACCCCTCAAGCGGGGATTATGAGGTTTAATGATTTCTCTTTCCCTGTTCTCAGTCATTATTTTCAACATCTCTGTTTTCCAAGAACTGCTTAGATACGACTTATAATGGCTAATTACTTTATGTGCAGATGGTCATTCTGCAGGATTTCAAGTGGTATGATTTCATTCTCAAACTACATAAGCTGTACAACGGGACACACTTATCAGTGAAAAATGTATCTTCAAGAAGGTATACCACCGCTGCTTCAGAAAGAAAAAATCATTTCTGATCTCTTCTTTAAATTCATATTGTGAATTCCAAGTTGCCCATTGTTGAAACTACTTTAGTGCAACTGTGCATGTTGCATCTTGAAAAAGAAGTCAGTTTGGACATAGTTAAGTAATGCCTTTAGGATCTTTGTTTTCTTAATAAAACCTCTAGTGTTTTGGGGTTTCCCAGGTCAATATACTATAATATCCATCTGTTAGCTTAGTTTATGTTTATGAGATTCTTCAACAGTTTTTGTTTGTCGTTGCAGGGCGCGCACAATTGAAATTGAAGAGATTGGCAGCAGTGGCTCCATATTTGTTCAGTCTGATGGAGAATTCTTAGGATTCCTTCCTAGAAAGTTTTCAATACTACCTGGTGTTATAGAATTGCTTTGCTAATCTTAGTGTTTTTTTTTTCTTTTTAGAAAATGAACTTGTTAAAAAGGCAGGATTTTGGAAATACTTTATTAGTTTGTTTCTGGACTTAATTTTGGAGGCAAGGTAGTATATTTCATTTCTGCATTATAACAATTTTCTGGCAAAGTTAATTGTTGACCGTCCTATTTGTACACGAATTTTCGTACTATTTTGATTATTTTGCACTGTAAAATAAAAATAACAAATATTCCATCAATGGGAAAAGAACAACAAAATCTCCTTTTTCAAGTCCATTCATTTCTTGCCCTTCTTATAATTATTCATTTTTTTGTGGGCAGTATTTATTCTGAGCATAGATATTTATTTTATAATACAAATATTTTCAATTTTCAACTTCTAATTAACGACCAAAACTTCTCTGTCTTTGCTATGGCTACTTTTACTTCTTTTGCTTCCATCAAAATTCCCAATCTCCAGTACGGTGACCGGCGTTCCATTTTCCGGCCAAATGGTAGTAAGAAAATACTCAAGTTGTCCCGATGCAACGTTGAAAACTCGCCAAGTAACTCATCAAACAATACTAGTACTAGTAGCCAAGATTCCGAGTCTGAAAATTTGCTGCTCAAAATGGCTTGGTATGGTTCTGAATTCCTCGGGATTGCTGCATCAATTTTCCGTTCTCCGACGGGTACTGAAGCTCCTTCAGAGGGGAATTTGGAACTTGCAACTGATGGGTCTGGACTTGTTGATCGTGCCCTTGTGGTTGATTCCATTAAAGATGACTTCCAAAGATCCTACTTTGTTACAGGTATTTAAATTTTCATGAAGTGTTATAGTTCGATTGAGCATGGATTTTAAGCGTGACATCCGTTCAATGATTTCGCTGCATAAATTCTCATAATTGGATTTTCAGGAAATCTGACCCTTAATGCATATGAAGAGAAGTGTGAATTTGCGGATCCAGCAGGTTCCTTCAAAGGGCTTAGTCGGTTTAAAAGGAACTGTACTAATTTTGGTTACCTTGTTGAAACATCAAATATGAAACTCATGAAGTGGGAGGACTTTGAGGTTAGCTCACAATTGATTCGTCTAGTAGCGCTAAGAATTTATTTCTTGAAAAGTTGTGATGTTTACCAAGTGGGCGTGTTTGTAAATATTTGTAAATACAGGACAAGGCGGTTGGTCATTGGCGTTTTAGTTGCATACTGTCATTTCCATGGAAGCCCATTCTTTCAGGTTCGTGAAGCCACTACTTCTACATCTACAGTCTACTGACTTTATATTGATTCTTGTCGTTGCCTTTAACTCTACATTATACTTAATTGCAGCAACTGGTTATACAGAATACTATTTCAATGAGAAATCTGGAAAAGTTTGTAGACATATAGAGCATTGGAATGTCCCAAAGATGGCTCTTCTGAAGCAAATAATAAGGCCTAGTAGGGGAAAAAAAGCCAGTGGATGAAGTACTAGCGCTAATGATCCCTGTGAACTACAACCCTCATATGGCTCAAAAACACGACATGAACAAGAATATAAACCGTGCAATGATACTGGATTTAAAGGGGAGGAACATTTGTTATGTGAATGGTGTAGAAAAAGAACGAAGAATGTGAAGAAAAGACGCTAATGCATTAAGGTCAAAACTCTTATTCAAAGTGCAGCAGAAGTGGAGATAAATAAGCTTAGACATTGAGAGCACTGAGAAGTCTCGCTTCGTGTGTTGGTAAGTATCTGAAACAAATACTATTAAGTGTATTTATGTTGCTTAGGCCTGGTCAGCTGATTCACACACAATATTACACTGGTTTCATGAGGTAAATAGAGAGAAGTAGACGCGTTCACCCTTATACTCTGAATCTCGTCATTCTTTTTATTGTTCAAGACATAGTACAGTGATGTTTTCTCTCACTAATAAGTTTATATATGAAGTAAGATTTTGCATTCTTTCTTGTATTTCCCTCTTTCAATGTATATCAAGATTATAGCTCACCTGATGCATTGTAAGTTTTTTGTTGTACATGGCAATATGTATAATCTGACCTCCTTTCCATATCAGACAAAAACCAAAGACTCAATGAGGGGGTTGGGGTGGGAGACTACAAATAATGCCATGAATAGCACTAGTAAGAAAGTGAAAAAAAAACCTCTTATCTGTCACTACAATTAAAAGGGTTCACCATCTCTGCATTCACCTACATCTATTAAAAGAGTGTCATTCTTGTTTGTTGGCAAAACTCTGCAACAATTTCTTCTTGGAGACTGCTTGATAACATCCACAAAACACAAATGTATCAGCACATATCATACTAACAAATAGTAACATTCTATGTTGTTCAGATTCTCCAAAAATACGGCAAATATGTGTCAGATTGCAACAACATTTTTGGAGAGTCCAACAACATAGATGACAATAGTTATTCAACAAGAACAAAGAAATTACCTTGTCCCATAAATTTGGATCAGGCTTCTTGTACACTTGCACATGTCGTATCCTGGATGGATCAGCCATACGCCACTTGCACTTGCCTCCAGGTGCCCCATCATGCGCGTATACACTTGTCGTTGTGTCATTAGTCGTCGACGCGTATGCATTAGACAACAAGTAGAAATATGGTCTTTGACAACCATTTCCATGATATGGTCTTGTGTTAAATGTGAGGGAATTCTCATCACCAGTTTCGTACCAATCATTGAAAGTTGTAATGGGCTTTTCTATTTCACGGGCCGGTAAAATGCCTCTATTTATCTGGACCGAATAGCCCCATGAGACAGAAATGGTCCATTTTCTGGGCCTATCATAACATATGGACTGTTGCATGAGCCCAGCTGAGTCCAGTGTAATGGGCTTCTTGAGACGTTTCAAGGCTTTAACTCGGGTTACGTTGGGGAATATGGGCTGGATTTTATCAAGATGATGAAGAGAAATCAATGGGGCAACTGGATGGGCTGAAAGGAGGCCCATTACATTACCATATAGATCAAACTGTTCCAAATAAACACCGTCATATCGTTAAATCGTCAAATAAAAAGTAAAAAAAGCATATTGTTAATAAATTTCATTTAGACGCTCGAACAATAGTCTGGGCATAAAGTTGTAATTTTATTTAGCTCTGAAAATCAAATCAAAGTCATATTGATGAGTAGAGATCAAACAAAGAAATATAAGATTTTATAATTAAATCTCCTAAGTGTGTGGATTGAGGATTGGTTTAACTAATTACTTGGTTATTATATCTCTAGTAATTGGTTAATTGATGCTAACCTTTTTGGTCCTTTTGGTTTTATACTTTTCTTTTGAAAAACATCTTTTTTTTGAACTTATATTGGTTAAGTTCTACCTAAGTATTTTGGTTTATATAGGTAGGTTGATGAGAAACCTACATAAATGTGACATAAAATACATTGATGGAAAAATGTTTAGTTGACCTACCATTTTTCCAAATATAACATTTAATTGTATTGTGATTTATTAAAACTAAATACAATAGTTTGAGATATGAGTAGAAACATATCCTTCAAAAGTAGATAATTGTAGGTCACCCACCTAATTGCTGGAAAGTGGTTTAGTATTTGAGGATTGGTTATCATAAAGGCTCACCCACCTAAATTGCTGGATTTCTTTTTGTTCTAAGTTTTTTTTATCCTTTATCTAATTATTAAATAATTAGAGGTAATTTCTATTAAAAGGATTAATTGATAACCTTATAAAATAATAATTACAAGTATAAAAAATAGGACTATTTTGTGTTTGGTTGGATATATTAGATAGTCATGATTTATCCCACTTAGTGATCGGATAAGTCATCACATAATACATGGTAAAATATCTTATCTCAGAATAAAATATAACTTTACTTAAATCCTTATATTTAATTGTTATTTTAGTAAATCAACATCTTGTCAATTTAATTAGAACCCTATATTCTAGTAGTCGCTATGACTAATTAGTTAAACAAAAGGTCATGCTACTAGATTACCTAAGAAGGTTGACCACAAAATTAACTACCATGCACCAAAAAAAACCTGAAAAAATCTGAAGAGAATATAGTGTATGCTACAGAGAGATGATTTCCAATAGATTTTAACCTTAGAAAAAATAGTTCTAAATAGTTCGAAACAAACCTGATGAAATCCGACTTCTTTAGTGAGAGGAACTCCAAGTTCAGCCATACAAGCTTGCATTCTATCATCTGATCCATACAAATATGGATATCTTTGTATACATTTATCTTGCATTTTTTCAATTGCTTTTGCCAATGGATAACTTATAGCAAAACCTCCACCTCCATAAGCCATATTATAAGAAAACTCATGATTTTGCCAATGTGTTTCCGATACACTCCCTATATAATAATATTGATTATGATCATATTTCCTCAATACCCTAACTAAATTTTCGGGCACGAAAAACGTATCGTCATCCCCCATCACGTACCACCTCACATTTTCCGAATCTGCCCTTACTGTCTCCGATAAAACTCGGGATATACGAATCCCTGACCTATCTCCATTTTTATTTGTGTACCTGAATCTTGACGTGTCACTTGAAATCATGATTTTTGGAAGAGAAGAAGTAGTAGTAGTAGTAGTAACATTAGCATAATTACTAGTACTACTCATATTCTTATCTAACCATACAAATCCTCGCATTTTATTTGGTTTCCACCATAATTTTACGTACTCCTTTCGATAATTCCACGTGGCATTTGACGATCCAATGCCAAAAACAATATGGTGAAGCTGAGTTTTTTCTGGGGGAATTATATTAAGGTTTTTTTGGATTGTATTTTCTTGGTTAAATCTCATAAAAGTATCTAAAGGTCTTTGAGTTAACTTGAATGAAGGGTTAAAACAAATTAGGGAGTATAAAACATATAGAAAACAAAAGAAGAAGATGAAAATGGTCATAATTCTTAGAAAAATTCTTCTAAAATTGCTCCTCACATTATTTGTTTCTGCCCAAATAAAAGTGACCACATGATCTTGTTGTCTATTTTTCATATTTTGGAACTTCAACTTTGTGATGTTACAAAATCAAAGACCAAAAAAAAAAAAATGTTTGTGGGAAATAATGAAAGAGCAAAGTGACAATTTCTAGTAGGAGAAAAGAGGATGGAGGAGAATATTGGAGAAAATAGGACTATATATTATATGGAGTTTTAGTTTGATTGAGTCTAAAAGACCTTTTTTTTTCAACACTTATAGAAGCTTGATACAAGTAAACAACTTTTTTTTTTTGTTTAATGATATGGATTGGAGTCGTGTGGACAAAAACAAAATTTGTTTTCTTATTATCAAGAAAATAATTTAATAATCTTGAAAAATAAAGGTAAATTAATTGATATAAAAGGAAAAAGAATATAAAAATGGGTATTATTAGACCTTTCTATCCCTAAAACGTCTTGTTTAATATAAAAGGTTCTATCATTAATTTAATAGTTAACATATTGCCTTTTTTTTTTTTACTCGAACTCACAATCTTAAAGTTAGAAGTAAGGGTGGTTAGCATTCAAGCAACTCTCTCTTGTCACTTACTGCCCATTGGAGTTACTTCTTTGTGTAGATGATTTTTTATTTTTTTGAAATTGCAGAAAAAGTTGTGGTCTACTTACTATTCTTCAGATGTGCATTAGATAAATCTATTTTTATATAATAATTCACAAATCATACAAAATATATAAATCGCATTAAATAAACTGCCCGATAATGAACCAAGTGGAAGATTTCCCGTAGCATCCCTTTTGGGTTAATTTGTAAATAGTAAATACGAATACAAGTGATAATATATATTTACACTGCATAGCTCTTTACTTAATTCCGATTTCCAACTATCATTTCTAGACTTGATATCACATTCATAATTATATTATACATAAGTCGAAATTAAAGTTATTAAATTTATCCGAATTGTTGGAGATTTTGTTGAAACTTTTTTTTGTTGGAGATTTTCTTTGCACCAATCTTAGCTTGTTTCATTTGGTCAACTTTATTTCTTTTACCAAATCAAAAAAAAAATGTAGTACTATTTTTTTCGTAATTTATAAATGGATATAAGATACTAAAAAGAAAGGTCATTGTAGCGCTGTGAAGGAGGCGGTAGCTTGTAAGGAATAGAAACACACATGTTGAATGACACATTTAATCTCTTGACCCCAAGCTCCTCACTATTCCCTCTTGTATTATAGAAAAATGATGAAATGCTAAATATTGTAATTTATAGTACTATTTTTTTGTAATTTTTAAATATATAATATACTAAAAAGGAAAGTAAAACAGATAATAATATTATTTTTTATAATTTTTAAACACATAATATACTAAAAAAAAATACTAAACATAAAATAGAGGAAATTTGAGGAGAAGGGCAAATTGGACAATTGACTGACTAACCCTAAGCTCCTCTAATTCAATCTTCTATTATATAGTAACCTCTCAAATATAATAATATGTTTTTATTTTTTAAAACTCTTTTCATATTATATGTATTATATTATACTAGGTAAATTAATTAGCAAGCGTGAACTATCTCAATTAGGTCACATCTATTTTAGTGTATTTGTTACTACAATTTGGTTTGAACTTTGAAGTTATGTTTTAAAGTTTGTTGATTTTATGTTCCAAGTAATACATGATAAACAATAAATAGTTTATTCAATTTGTAGGGTAGGTGATATCCTAATTTGGTTTAAATTAAGTTTGCCTTACTTTGTCTTCATCTTTTGTTTTACGTTTTAAATGATACATTGAATAATTTATTCTTTACTTAAAATATTTACAATGTAAACATATTAAATAGGTAATTTTGAGTGTCTTTTGATTTTATGTTTTAAATAATACACTAAATAATTTATTCAATATTAAGAATATTTACAATATAAACATATTAAATAATTTATTCAATATTTAAAATATTTACAATGTAAACATATTAAACAATAGATAAATTATTCCCGAATGTGTTAGACTTAATTTTTCCAATTTTTTTCCAAATTATAGCCTTGCATCAAATTTCTTTCGCTTGGATTATCCTTCAAACTACCCACCAATAACCCTCAATAGACAACTATTCATAAAAGAGAAATGAATTAGAGATATACTAAGAGTTATTTCTTTCAGAAGCTTGGATTATCCTTCAAACTACCCACCAATTCTCCAACACAACCAACTATTCATAAAAGAGAAATGAATTACAGAAATTCTACACAACCAACTATTCATAAAAGAGAAATGAATTATAGAAATTCTAAGAGTTATTTCTTTCAGAAATTTGGATTGATCCTTTAAATCCTCCAACACAACCAACTATTATAGAAATCCTAAGAGTTAAGAGAGCTTCTACCCAAAAAATCAGACCCAGTCTCTTTTGAAATTCTGAATATGTCAATAAATAATGAATTCTACTAATTCATTCCGCCGCAGAAGGAAAACGATATTGAATAATCAATTCGCCGTTGTTGAGAACATTAAACCAAAAAAAAGACCAATTAATTCTTGCTTACCTTTAACCGAAAAAGTCTCTATATATCGAGAAAGCCATGCAGGGTTGGAATTCACCATAAATATATAAAGAAAGATAGAAAATAGGAAAAAGAAAGAATTTTGTGAAAGATTAGAAAAAAAACAGCTATTTTATTTAATTTTTCTAGAAAATGAAAAGAATCTTAATTCAAGCATGAGTTATTTAAATTTTTTTTTTGTCATATTATTAATAAAAAAGAGTTTTAATTCAAGCATGAGTTATTTAAAATCTCCTATTTTAGAGTGGGTTGTATAACAATATTGGAGTATTAGAGTGTGTTGTATAACAATATTGGAGTATAGTAAACTATGAGGAAAGTCAATGTTATGGAGTCAAACCTAGAGAATCTCTCAAATTATCTCAAATTTTTAACTTCATAATAGTAATATAATTATTTAAAAGTAAGGATTTTTAACTTCATAATAGTAATATTATTATTAAAAAGTAAGGATAAATTCTACTTAATAAGCTATTAGCCATTTGTTTGCAATATATTATCTTAGATTTTGTTAGTAAAAATTTTATTTATTAATTTGAATATTTATATCGTTTAATTCAATATTTTAAAACATTTGTGAATAAAATATAGATATTTTTCTCTCTTTCCATTTTTATATAAAATTTGTATTTTTTGAACATCATCATTCTTCAATATTACTTTAACTGATATTAAAACATAAATTTCATACGACAACTTTTTTTTTGAAGCCTCATAATTTGGAGTCACCGATGTGTATACAATATATATTTAATATAACCATCATTTTACTATAATAACTATTGTTTTTTTTTGTATAAATAATAGTGTTATATTTAGGTTTGACTCTATTTTATGTAATCACAAACTTAATGTGATTGCATCATTACTTTATTTATTATCATCTTGCCTTAATTACTTATCAGTTAATAATCTTATTTACCTTTAACTCTAAATTGTTTTAATAATAACTCAATATCGGATCCGGCTCCCCTCCATTACCCCTTCCTCCATTTCGACAAGTGCACGCCTAGATTAGAGACATGTGTCATATTTAAAGTTTAAAGGTCAAGATTATATCATATGAATAAATATCATAACCATAGTTAAGTCAACTAATTTTAGAAAACTACTCTCCAAATTTGGTAAGAATTACAATATATTCAATACAAAATTGATATTTATTAATATCTTTAATTTCATCTTATATTTTTAATTTACAATTTAATATTTAAATACAAAAATATAATATGAAATTAATGATTATAACTCAAAAGTCACCCAACTATTGATATTTTACTTAAAATGTTACTCAACTAGTGATATTTCACTTAAAAAGTCACTCAATCAGTTTAAATGTTTTATTTGTTGAAATCTAATTTTATTTTAAACTATTTTTATTATAAGAAATAAGAAGATATCTATTTTATTTATCTTACTAATCCACTCCAATTATTTATTTTTTATTTTTTTTGAAAAACGTACTGTAGCAATAGACAAAAAAAATTATTTTCCATTCTAGCAATTGTTTAGTAGAATTAAATAAGCTGAAAATGATCCCAAAAAAGGAGAACATTGGAATTGATCAGAAGTAATCAAAAGAACGCACAATAGCAATCTTTTATCATTTAAAAATAATTGGTTTAAAACTAAAAATTTACAATTTAATATTTAAATACAAAAATATAATATGAAATTAATGATATTAATAAATATCAAATTTTGTATAGAATATATTGTAATCCTTACCAAATTTGGAGAGTAATATTCTAAAATTGGTTGACTTATATGATTATGATATTTGTTAATATAATATAATCTTAACCTTTAAACTTTAAATATGACACATGTCTATAATCTAGACATGCACTTAACGAAATGGAGGGAAGGGGTAATAGAGAGGAGCCGAATCCATAATATCATACTCTATTTTTACTTCATAGTATGATTATTCTTAAATTATTGGGTGTGACTTTATAAATTATTGAGAAATATTTAATTTATTCAAATATTATATTGGTTAAAACAATACATTATAATACAATATTGATATGTATAGACAATCTGAAACAACGCCATATCAGGAAACATCAAACTATCTAGATTTATTCATTTCAATTAAAATTTCCAGTACATTTAGAATAGAAGGAAATGCATACAGAACATATTTTTTTGGAACCGGAAATACACAACCTCTACCACAGCCTATGACCTTCGGAGCATTTTTTGGTAACCTAAGCTGGATTCGTTCCACCTACCAACCACTCAACCATGCCCTTGCGGGCAACAAAACATAGTTTTATTTCCCTTATTTTTCATATACTCAACAAAGCTAACAATGTAAGAATTCTGAAGCTGTCTATCTCCAAAAACATCAATAGCTTCTCTTGCTCTTTCTCTCATCTCTTTACCTTCCTCGGAAACCATGGCGTACATCAATGCCTTGGCTATATCCTTTCTAGTAAACGATCCGTTTTCTTCATTTCTCTCCACTTCAATTCCGAATCCTTTTTCTACTATCAATCTTGCATTCAGCCCTTGATCATGCACAAATGGCAGAACAATAAGTACATGCCCATGCTGTAGTGTTTCTACAATTGAACCTAGACCCCCTTGAACTAGTGCTCCTCCAATTGAAGAATGTGCTAGAATTTCCTTTTGGCGCGCCCATCCAATGTGCACCACGCCTTTCTCTTCATTCCTCGCCCTGAATCCTTCAGGCAAAGGATCCACATCATCTGAAGTAGTACTACTCCATTTAGGTTTTTGTAATATCCATAAAAATGGTAACTTAGATAGTTCAATCCCATTAGCTATTTCATATACTTGATCTTTACTTGGTTTACACTCACTCCCAAGTCCTACGAATAAAACTGATCGGGGATTCTGTTGATTGAGCCATTTTAAGATCCTCTGTCACAATTGATCGTGATTGATGTTGAGGTCTACACATGATGGTGGTGATAGTAATCCAACTGGAATTATAGGCTTAGAGATGAGTTTATGCATAGCATCCAAGTAATCACCTTCGAATTCATTGCAACTACGTATAGCTACAGCTCAACAAGCTCTCAATACCTTGGCTGAACGTTGAGCGTATGATTCCCCTGAGGCGTCTTCTTGGAAAGACAAGGAGAAAAGCTCTGCTGCTTCATAACTCCGATAAGCTAACGTTGATGGAAAATGCAGCTTCTCAGAAACAGGTAATGCGAGGCTTTCGGGTATTGGTCCTGAAGCTCTAGCAGCAATCAAGAAAGCTCTTGAAGCAGCTGAGAAAACACTGAAGTGAATAATAGGAATATTATAAGCTTCAGCAATCTCAACTATCCAATTTTGAAAGAAGTCAACAATAATCCAATCAGGTTTTTGATCAGCAATGAACATTTTGATCGGTTCTCGGTGTAGATCATAAGCTGCTTTCAAGTACTGAATTTTTTCTAAAGGAAGATCAACAGAAGCCTCGGCGTCATCAGGCAAAAGAGTCTTGTCATCAAGACTTGGCAATGGAAATTCCACTAGTTTTACAAGATATGTTAAGTTAAGAGGAACTTTAGGGAGTCTTTGGATATTTTTCGGAGTAGAAATGAATGAAACATGAATTCCTCCTAATTCAGCTAAGGCTAAGGAGAGATTGAAAAATGGAATAAGGTGACCAAATGCAGACCATGGTAGCATTACTACATGAACATTTTCACTCTTACTCATTTTTGTTCTTTATTTGCTAAGTAAATTTTTAGTTCTACTATTTGTGTGAATGAGAAAAAGAGGTAGATAGATAGGTCTTTTATTAGAAAATTTTCGTTAAAAGTTTGTTGTACGAGGTTGGATCATGCATTATTATGAGTGTGATAACAATGGGAATACTAAGTAGTACAAACTCCTACCTAGGATCTTGTTTGCTATGATCATGTGGCATGATTAGGTCATGAGTGTTTGCTTGCAAATTCAATCACTAATTAAGTTTTGAATCAAGTTTTTGTTTGAGAGATTCAAGTCAAGTACTAATAAAATGAATTTTTAAGTGGTAAACCTATACTGAATCAGATTATGTGGGTGCTTTTGGGAGCAAGAAAATCTATAGAACCAAGGAAATATTACAAGAAACATTTTCTATCAAACCCTCTGCGTGAACGCGGGATACTTTGTGCACCGACTTTTCTGCAACCTTCATAATCAATTTACTTGGAGGAAACAAATTAATTTTCTCTTGCAATTTCAATTTATTCATTACAATAAGAAGTTCAACTACATTGAAGTTAAGTAGAACAAGATGGAACATTGATGGCTCTAATGGTTTTAATCAGTAGATATTTCTTCCCTATTATTCTTCAGATACTCAACGAAACTAGCAACGTATGAATCATGAAGCTTTTGATCTCCAAAAATGGCTGCAGCTTCTTTGGTTCGAACTCTCAACTCTTCACCTTCTTTCGAAACCATAGCATACGTCAACGCTTTCTCTATCTCATTCCTAGTAAACGATCCGTCTTCTTCATTTCTCTCCACTTCAATTCCCAATCCCTTTTCCATCAGAAATCTCCCATTAAACCCTTGATCATACACAAACGCCAGAACAACAACAACATGCCCATACTGCAAACTCTCTGTTACGGAACCCCACCCACCTTGAACCAGACTACCCCCAATTGAACGATGTGCTAGAATCTCCTTTTGTGGTGCCCATCCAATGTGCACCACTCCTTTCTCCGCGGTCCTCTGCCGGAATCCTTCCGGCAGAGGATCCACTTCATCAAAACTACCCCAATTTGACTTTTGTAGTATCCATATGAATTGTAACCCGGAGAGCTCAAGTCCGTGAGCTATTTCATCTACTTGCTCTTTACTCGGCTTACATTCGCTTCCAAATCCAACGAATAAGATCGATCCGGACTTCTGTTGATCCAGCCATTTGAAAATGCTCTGCACTGATGTATCGCTGCTGAATAAGTTTGTTGATGGTGACGGAGATAATAATAATAATCCAACTGGAAATACAGGCTTATCGACAATTTTATGTAATGCATCTATATAGGCATCGTCAATTTCTTTGCAACTACGTATAACTATAGCTCTACACGCAGAAAGTATTTCAGATCCACGTTGAGCAAATGAAGCACTTGAGGCATCTTCTGCATAACACATGGACATAAGCTCTAACGACTCGTACTTTCGATAAGCCAAAGTAGACGGAAAATCCAGCATCTGAAATACCGGTGAGGTTAAAATTTCAGGCGCTTCTCCTAAAAGTGTTGCAGCAATTGAGAAACCCGTTGCAGCAGTAGTGAAAATGCTGTAGTAAATTATGGGGATCTCGTAATTTTCCGCAATATCAACTATCCAATGTTGTGCGAAATCAGCAATGATCCAGTCAGGTTTTTCATCAGCGATGAAATGTTCTACAGGTTGTTGGAGGAGATCATACGCTGCTTTCAAGTACTGGATTTTTTCAGCCGGAACATCGACAGAAGCTTCAGCATTTTCCGGCAAAAGTGTCTGGTCATCGAGTACTGGCATTGGGAATTCTACTAGTTTTACGAGGTGTGTTAAGTTTGGAGGAACTTTAGTGAGTCGTTTGATATTTTTCGGAGTGGAAATGAATGAGACATGTATTCCTCCGATTCGCGCTAAGGCTATGGCGAGATTGAAAAATGGAATAAGGTGACCAAATGCAGCCCATGGCAGCATTACTACATGAACATTATCATCGTTTTTCATTTCACTCTACTAATTCCACAATATGTTTATATTCGTTATACTACAAGGTTGGTTTCATCATGCATATATATTTGATATGTGTATGCATTGGATGAAACAAATAATTTTATTTGCTAGATTGCATTGCTTGCACGTTCAATCAGTACTAAGTTTTTTGTATTAATAAAGACTTTTTTCTTGGGACATTCAAGGCAACAACTGAAATGGGATCTTAACTAAATGATGAACCAAGTAACACTCAATCGGTTCATGTGGATGCTTTTGGGAGCAACAAACCTCTTAAATAAATCAAGTCGGTTTCATTATGATCGTAGACAATGCCGGAACTAAGTATTGTCAAGGGGATTCATTTATTAGCCGGAAAGTTATATTGTGCGATTAGAAGAAAACTTATTTTTTCTTTTATTGGTTATAATGGTATATAAGGTTAAAATATTGTGCGATTAGAAGAAAAAAATGTTTTTTCTTTTGTTGGTTATAATGGTACAAGGTTTACCGCACGTGCGTTGCACGTGGTTGCCTCGTCTTGAGGTTGATTCATCCATTAAAATGTATTCCTACTCTATTAGTCACAATCAGCTTTGGGCTTCACTGTAGCCCGTCTGCCGTTGTGGCAGTGTTTTAGTCGCAAGTGCGAACTTCTTTGTGGGAACTGTTTCTTTGCAGGTGCAAGGATATATTATTATTTGACTTTTGCAAGGGCGGCTCTATTTTTGGAGATATGGGATCGTATGAAGTAGTAGTCACATATTATTTTGTTGTGTTTGACAACCCATGTGGCGCTGCTGGGAGTGTTTCAGGACCATTTGATGATCTGTTATTGAATTTTGCAAACGCGAGTTGGAAGGTCTAATATTCTAAGGCACTAATAGGGCCTAGAGGATGTAACATGGCATAGCTATTCGTTTATTGGTGAATTTGGATGTTTGTTGTGATACTGGTAGTTTGTATGTTACTGACTCTGCGCTGGTTTGTTTTAAAGAGAGGTTAGCGAGTAGGTAATTTGTTGGTGGATGGTTGTTGGTGACTGTCCATGATATGATTGTTTGAAGTCATGTCTGTTTGTGAAGTATTTTGTTAATGGGCAAAGGTGTATGGTAACGTAAGGTGGCCGTGCATTCGACGTGTATGCCAAGTCTTGACATCCCTATACATGGAGAAGTTTATTGATAATGTGTATTTCAGTTGTACATAATATGACTTTGTATTTTATTTTTCAGTACGCCATACTTAGTGACGGGTCACACAACTTTGCTTTGTGTTGTAACACATGTATGGGCCAGGGTCATATTATAAATTTGTTGTTACGACATTTGTTTGCAAATAATTCTGCAGGACTTAATAGTTTGGGTTGTTAGTTATGTTATGTCATGAAAAACACGTCCCCTTGAAATAGTGTATAATAATTTAACTATATATTTACATAATTAAATCTACACAACAGTAATTTCATATTTGGTAGTTCTTTGGTGTTGTTCATATAGTTTCTTCTTCCACCAAACTTTTGAATACATCCAATTAATCTTTCATTTGCTTCAATTTGTGTGTATGTTTTTTCATGTTTGATTTCTTTCAATTCTTAGTAGTAATCAAATCTCGCCTAAAACTTTCTTGTACACAATATTTCTTGTGTACGCCCCTTTGTGCCGATCTGGTTGTTCAATCATGACCAATACTTTTGTTTTCGCCATAAATATTCCTCTAGATAGTGCTACGCACAGTTGTCCATGTGAGAAAATATGTTGTGGTAGGTACAATTCAACATTCGGTATTGTTTGACCTTGTTCTTTATTTATTGCCAACGCAAAATATAGACGTATTGAAAATTGTTTTCGAATAAATTTGAAAGGATATCCTTAATTCTCGGGTGGTAATAGTTGTATCCTTGGAATAAACACTTGCTTTGAGGCATATTGTCCTGTTGTTATTTCGGCATGTATGACATTCTTGTCAAATCCTCTACAAATTAATCGTGTCCCATTGCCCAAACCGTTTGAAGGGTCTAAATTTCCCAGCATCATGATAGACGCATTTTCTTTCAGCACTAATCTTATTTGTACAATGTAAAGATTCATTAATTGTTATGTATTTGTAAGCACACAATTGTTGACTTCTCTTTTGCGCTATGAAGTAACATAATAAGACATTTGTTAAAGTTTAGAAGGATTTGATAATGTACCTATGTTGTGGGAGTCCTTTTGGTGTTAAGGTGTTGAGGTATTCTTCTTGATAGTAGTTGTTTGTATCATCTTCCGCTGAGTCAAAACTGATATATGTTTTGGTTTCTCTAGGAAATTTCCCAATCATCATTTCATTTAGGTTATCTACAAATTCATTTCTACTTGCTAAGATTGCCCGTTTTGTTATATAGTCAGCATATCTGTAATTTTTTTGAAGCAATGGAAATATTTCCCTGACCAATGATTCTTCTGGATTACTATCCTGACTTAGTTGGACAATCATTTGTTCTGGAAGTGCTATTAAATTATCCTTTATTGTGGTTTCTTCTCCATTTCCAATACGAAGCAAGAAGTCACTGAAAGTTGTATATGCTCTTACTCGCATATTTAATGAAAATATATATCTCATAAAAATTAGCTATTAAATAAATAATAAATATTAAACTAATACAGACTTCAACTGGCGTTGTTAGATATCATATGAACTTTTCTTCGTTGAAAATATTGAAATATTAAGAAATGGTAAATTAGTAAAACAAAAGGGCAATGTTTACATAGTAATAACTATTTTGAACCAAACTTCCTAACAATCTAAATCACATAAGTGGCATTGATAAATAAACTCATTCTTTTGTTTTGAGCATCAAAAAAATAAATCGTGACAATTCTCTAACTCTTGAGAAGTTTAATAATTTTGGGAAAAGATATTCAGAAACATATATCTACATCAGAAGAGAAATTGTTGACAAAAACAAATTAATTTATACTACAATAAAAATTAAACTTATACAAACTTCAACTGGCGTTATTACAAGTCACATGAACTTTTCTTCGTTGAAAATACTAAAATATTAAGAAATAGTAAATTAGTAAAACAAAAGGGCAATGTTTATATAGTATTAAATATTTTGAAGCAAACTTCCTGACAATCTAAATCAGATCAGTAGCATTGATTAATAAAGTTATTCTTTTGTCTTGGGCATCAAAAAATCAAATCGTGACAATTCTCTAACTCTTGAAAAGTCTAATAATTTTGGAAAAAGATATTCAAAACATATATCTACATCACAAGAGAAATTGTTAACAAAAATAAATAAATTTAGATTACAATAAAAATTAAACTAATACAAATTTCAACTGGCGTTATTACAAGTCTTATAAACTTTTCTTCATCAAAAATACTTAAATATTAAGAAATAGTAAATCAATAGAACAAAAGAACAATGTTTATATAGTAATAACTATTTTGAAGCAAACTTTCTAGCAATCTAAATCACATAAGTAGCATTGATAAATAAAGTTATTCTTTTGTATTGAGCATCAAAAAATAAATCGTGACAATTGTCTAACTCTTGAGAAGTTTAATAATTTTTTAAAAAGATAGTCAGAAGCATATATCTACATCACAAGAGAAATTGTTAACAAAAACAAATGAATTAAAATACATCATGTTAACTTCATATATTGGAACATTACATACTCATGTATATACTAAGTAAAAAAATATTTATAATATCAGCAGAATTATTTTTCTCAAGTACTCGAGGTTAAAGAATATACTCTCTTACGATAAAACAATTTACTTCATCAGAATAGTGGTACCTCATATTTCGTCAAACTACGAACTCACTCAACGACCAAAAATCACACAAAAAAAAATTAAAATGCAAGAAGAAGAAGAAGAGTAGTTAAAATGCAAGAAGAACAAGAGTAGAAGATTAAAAAAATTGTGGTTGAAAAATGAGAGGAAACTCCTCTATTTATAGTCGATAAAGGATAGTATGAACAAGTGTTTTTTGTGTCTTATCTGAAAAGTAATGACCTTTCCAAGAAGTCAGAACCCTTAGGAAAAGTCACAACTTATTGAAAAAGTCACAACTCTTTGAAAAAGTCGCAACTCATTGAAAAATCACAACCCTTTGAAAAAAGTCGCAACTTATCAGAAAAGTCACAACTCATTGAAAATTCACAACCCTTTGAAAAAAGTTACAACTTATCAGAAAAGTCACAACTCATCGAAAAAGTCACAACTTAAGTTAGAGATATTATAATAATTTAACAGTCAAGTTAGGAGGTTATGCTTTTAAGGTAATATAGATAAAAGGTTAAAATTGTTTTAGGTTGTATGTTCAAATTACATTTATAACATTTTATTTTATTTTAAAATTCTCTTATATAAGTTTCTAATTCCGCCACTAATAAAAATAAATCTTACCATCTCAATTCCACAATGCGCAAAATGGCACAACCTGGACAATTTCGTTATAGCGGGCTGGGGTTTGACATAAAAAGTAGTAACGGGACATTACCATATTAGACAAGATTAAAAATGATTATATTCGCCAGAAGGTGTGAATAACAAATACTGAGGATAAAATATAAGAAGATCACTTGAAATTGTTTGGATATATATTCTGCGTCGATGCACCATCTTGTAGCTAGGTGTGAAAATAAGGCAAGTGTAGATATTCAAAAGAGATGGGTAGAACATAAATCATACGGAAAGAGGTCGTCTCGAAAGACCTAGCTACAAATAATTGATATATCAATGTAGAATATAAATAAAAGAAAAAGATCCATATAAATAATATAGTTGTCATTATACTTATTCACTTACTAAATTAGGATAGAATCGATTATTTTTTCCCTATTTTATCCCTACAATTAATATGGTCTTTGGAAGTTTAAACAAATTTTGAATATCTGAAGTTTCTTTTTTCAAGAGTCTAATAAATATGAACAAAGGGTACAATAGTAAAATTGATCAATATAGATTTCTTAATTATAGTGTTAAATAGAAAGTGCCCATCTAATATGAGACGGAGTATTAAATTTTTATAATTTTTTCACGTGTAGCTGATTTAACAAACTTCACACAAAAGTCTTCAACTCCACCACTTCTTCAAAAAATTTGCCTAATGTTGGTTAACAATGACTTCATAACACTGATTAATATGTTTTCTTTTTCAATATTTTAATTATTATATTGTAAATTCCCATAAAATTTAATATAATTCAACAAAATTTATATATTTTGGGACCCTCACTAACTACTTTCTAACGGAAATGACCAACAACACATTAAACCACTCTTTGTTGACTCTCTCTTCCCTTAATTTTTTGCCACTTAGACATGCTAAATTTATGCTTAGCTTCTATAATTTCATCTAACTTTTCAACAACATGAAAAATGTAATCCATATATACCTAATATAATGGAAATATATGTACCTAACCTAACATGGTGGAAAATACTATGTTATATTTTCTTGTATTATAACATGATTCATCTTGTTGAAGTTGATGTATATCTAATGAATGAGTCATTGCATATGATTCTTAGGAGTTGGGAAAAGTTGAATGAATTTTTGGTTTTAAAACAACTGCTTAGTAACTTCTTGTGATTGTTAGACAAAGATGAATAATTTTTTTTGATTCTATGTTGCACAAAGATAGTTTGATCAATTCGATGCAATAAAAAAAAAATTGAGTGATCATAAACTAAATCAACCCAAAATAGCTATAAATATTAAAATATGATACAAAACTAAACTTATGAAACGATTGGGGACGAGAGGAGGTTGTTCAAATGGCAAGCAGTAAGTACCTCAAACATATCGTTGTGGGAAATATCAAAACATGATACATGAAATTTACTAGTGTCACAAATGATGTGAGAAACATGTTATGAATCCATACCCAAAAATTAGATATAGAAAGAAAATGAGATTGAACATGTCATTGTCTTAAGTTTTAGCTCCATATAAACAGTATGTATTTAGACAAAAAGAAAATGTGTCACCAGTCATACTTTCAAGCTTCTTTGCCTATATAAATCACTTGTTTGTGTTTGTATTTTAATCAAAAAGCAACTCCATACACCCTATTCTCACTAAACAATAGAGTAGTTCTACAGAGCTCAAGTGAACAACCAAATTTTTACTTCTCTCTTCTATATATGGTAAAGTTCAAAATGTTTGTCTTGTGGGATTGCCCTAAAGAATGTGAAAAATCATACCTAGCTGTATTTTTATATTTTAGAATAACAGTAGTGCTCCAGACAACTTGCGCACACTCTTTCACCAGTTGAAGTACTGAATAACTCGGTCTACTAAGACTTAAGCAGATGGGAAGAAACCACATAGTACTTTTTTATCTTTTGTCTCGCTAAGATTTTAAACCAGATCTTGCTTTATTATATTCTTGCAGATGGTGAAGACAGATTGGCTGTTAGTAGTCCTTCTAGGACTGGTGTTTTTAAGTCTAGAAGGAACTGAAGGAAGAAAAGAGAGAATTCTTGGAGGTTCCCCCTATGAGTTAGCATACTCAGCAATAAACTGCAGAAAGCACAGTGCATCCATAAAAGATTTTGGAGGAATTGGAGATGGAAAAACACTCAACACAAAGGCATTTCAAAAGGCAGTAAATCAACTGAGCAAATATGCATCAGATGGTGGAGCTCAACTAGTTATCCCTGCTGGTCACTGGCTCACTGGTAGTTTCAATCTTACTAGCCATTTCACTCTTTTTCTACACAAGGATGCTGTTCTTCTTGCTTCTCAGGTACTAGTTTGATCTACTTGTTGATTTCAAACTTTGTCAGCTAAAACAGGAACTTTATTGTGAAAAAGATAAAAAGTAAAGAGCATCAGGAGCTGTAAGCTTTGCTCTCTCGAGACCCCTACTCTAACTAAAGGAGCCCTACTGAATATACGTTCCCAAATTATGACTAATAGTTTCGCCTTTTGAACCACCAATCGCATTAAGCGACTGATAAAGTTGACAGAAGGGAAGCCTTGGTGTAACCGATAAAGTTATTGTCATGTGACAAGGAAGTCATAGGTTCAAACTGTGGAAACAACCTCTTGCAAAAATGCAAGGAAAGGCCGTGTACAATAGTCCGACCCTTCTCCCGACCCATGCATAGCGGGAGCATAATGTATGGGACTGCCCTTTATTAGTCACATTAAGCGATAAGGTCGGGACAAAACCTTATAAGGGGCAGCCCTCGACCTGATCATCCAATTCACTCCTAACAGATGGGCATGGTTTTGTAGTTCACATTATACTTGCTATTAATGAGTGTGATTTTAATTGGTTCAGGAGATAAACCAGTGGCCAGTGATAGACCCCCTACCATCCTATGGTCATGGGAGGGATGCACCAGGAGGCAGGTACATCAGTCTCATTTTTGGTACTAATCTCACAGATGTCATCATCACAGGTAACTAAAGTCTTATTATAGACCAAATATTTCTATCCACCTTGAAGATGATGATTTTTTGTTCTATTATTCAACAGTTTAAAACAGATACTTGTCTTTTCTGCATGATTAGGTGAGAATGGGACAATAGATGGACAGGGTGCTCTCTGGTGGCAACAATTTCACATGAACAAACTAAAATACACAAGACCTTACTTGATTGAACTCATGCATTCTAATCAAATTCAGATATCAAATCTAACCCTTCTCAACTCTCCTTCTTGGAATATTCATCCTGTTTATAGCAGGTGAATCTATCAGCCAAATCTTACATTATTTAACATATCATTTACTCTTTTCAAGTTTAACACAATCTTCATGCTTGTGAAATTTCAGTAATATCATTATCCAAGGCATCACTATTTTAGCACCTGTTACATCCCCAAACACTGATGGGATCGACCCAGGTCTGTTTTTTTTCTTTTCTAAAAGCATTTTAATAAAAGAAATCTAGGAAAACCTGATTCATCTAGTCTACTCTTCTTGTTCACTAAATTTTCAGATTCTTGCACAAATATAAAACTAGAGGACAACTACATTGTATCTGGAGATGATTGTGTAGCAGTCAAAAGTGGCTGGGATGAGTATGGTATAAAATACGGAAAGCCAACAAGTCATTTGATCATCAAACGTCTCACTTGCATTTCACCTTACAGTGCAGCTATAGCATTAGGAAGTGAAATGTCAGGTGGAATTCAAGATGTGAGAATTCAAGACATTACAGCCATCCAGACAGAATCAGGGATAAGGATCAAGACTGGCGTGGGGCGAGGGGGCTACGTCAAAGACATATATGTCAAGGGGATGAAACTGCACACCATGAAATGGGTATTTTGGATGACAGGCAACTATGGTTCACATGCTGACACTCACTGGGATCCTAATGCCTTACCAGAGATAAAAGGAATCAATTACCGGGATGTGGTGGCTGAGAACGTGTCAATGGCTGGCCAGCTAGATGGGATATCCGGGGATCCTTTCACTGGAATCTGCATGTCCAATGTAACAATTGGTTTAGCAAAAAAGTCCAAGAAAAATCCATGGGCTTGCACTAACATTGAAGGAATTAGCAGTAGTGTGCAACCTCCACCTTGTAAGTTGCTAGCTGATCAGGGCCCAAAGAAAAGTGGTACATGTGATTTTCCTACAGAAAGTTTACCCATAGATAGCATAGAGATGCAAAGATGTTCTTATAGATTGAATCTCTGATAAGCTTTCCATACATGTAATAGTTCTATTACTTAAGTACCCATACTTTTCATGGCTACTTCAGAATACCCTCAATATTACGCTACAAATATAAGGACTTCATGTGTGCTTTTTCAATATGGATGATTTCATGTTACACTATAAGAAGCAAAACTATGATTCTACAAACCGTGACTATCAACACATCTAAGAAAGACAAATCTCAAAGTTCATTTACCCGGAAGGAATTGTGAACAACACATGTAAGATAGCAAATACACGCTTCTGGATATCACCTTGTAGCTGAGAAAGAATTTAGAAACACTAAAGAAAACTAGGTGATTGTTCATAAGAATACAAATCTACAACCATAGGGCATCCAGACAGAAAAATACATAACTACTGTCAAACCACTTGAAAACAAAGATAGGTCAATTTTTAGGATAACAAGCTGTAATCACTTAGGATTTCCTAGTTCCACCAGCCAGAGAGAATCTGGTAACAAGAAGGAATTGGTACTTGGAACGTTCTGATCACCTTGAAAGAGTAATAGGACAAATCTAACATAAGCAACTAACAAAACCATGAACTCGCCTCCACTGCATTTGATCTACTTTTTCCGAGGATCACAGAGAAGTTTGATAAGTATCCTAAAAAAGTTATGAAACAACAGAAATTATAAAACAGCATCTCTCTCAGTGAGTTGGATCTGGATTAAAGTTCACAGATTCCCTCCAGATGAGCTCCTTGATATTTTCTTCAGTAAAAGATGGCTGCTCAAAGTCAAAACTGAAAGGCCTGGGACAAACAGGCTCCTCATTGATATCATGAAGAGGTGCCAAGTAGGGGTGGCAGAGAGCTTCATCAACTGCAAAAGATGAATAATGAGGATTAGCAATGAAAGACCATTTTCAGTTTAAACCTTTTTCATTTTTTTGCAAATTATTGAATGTTTAGCAGAAACAATAAAGTATCTCACCACCTTTTTATCAAAAAAGTATCTCACAACCTGATGAGTTAGAATTGACTGAACGAGAAGTTCTCACAATCATCTTTACCTGTAACACGCCTACTTGGATCAAAGACAAGCATTTTTTCAAGCAAATCAACAGCTCCAGGAGATGAATTGGGGAATTTAGCAGCAAATTGTTGCCTTGGGTACTGTGGGAGCTGTCTAACATACCTCCGAGCATTATCACTCCGGAGAAATCCAAGACTGGCATCATCAGGTGATCCTATGAGCTATTTCAAACAAGTAAAGGGGACGTATCAGGATTGAACTGACTGAATTAACAAAAGTGAACTTCTCTTTGTGCACATTAACAACTAAATAAACAGCTAATTGAAAGAAATTCTAAGAAAAATACACTTGTATAGGCCAGATATCATACTATCTACGTTAAAGCATTAGAGACAGCAGTCCGTATTCATTGTTACTGTTTAGTTAAACTTATGGAGGTAGACAAACACACGTAATGCATATTTACCTCTGTGATAAGTTTCAACTGGTGAACGTAATCCCTGCCAGGAAAGAGAGGCTGTCGTGTCATCATCTCACCCAGTATGCAACCAACTGACCAGATATCAATTGCTGCTGTGTATTCTGAACAATTTAGGAGCAACTCCGGTGCACGATACCACCGTGTTACAACATACTCTGTCATGAAATCTGTTTCAGATGTTGTCCTTGCAAGCCCAAAATCTCCAACTTTTAGGTCACAGTTTGCGTTGAGAAGTAAATTGCTGGGTTTTAGATCACGATGCAGGACATTGGCAGAGTGAATGTATTTGAGTCCTCGTAATATTTGGTATAGGAAATACTACAAAAAGCAACAAGGAGAAGACCACTCATGTACAGGAAGTACGTGATACAGAAAGCAATCAAAGCATAGAAAAATCCCAAACGAATAGACCTCTTTACTGATGATTGTTCATCCTGTCATGCTTAGGGTACAAAACCTTCTAACCTATTTTTCTGATCATTCGGTAACAGGAAAAGAAACTTCGGATTTTTGAACACTCAACTCTGAAAAATTATAAAACTAGTTTAACCTTTTCCTCACAATTTGTCCTTACAGTGGATCTTTTTGTAATATCATACAAATCAGTGTTATATAAGCAGGGTATGTGAAATATTGTAGTTTGTGGTATGAACAAGTTTCGCACTGAGTGTCACGTGGATGAAGTGAGCACCACTACCTAAATGGAGTCCATGTACTATTAGTTAAGTGCTGAAACGCTTTCCAAGTACAAAACAAAATATGACATGGAGAGAGGGTAATTCATATACTTTGTACAAAGGGAAGTATAATATAAAGCGTCAATCATCTACATACTGCAAGGGACAAAAACATGGATGATTGCATTATAGTGGAAAGTTCTGGCAAAAATATTTTTGCAAAAATGATAATAATCTGCCTCTTACAGATCCAGAATCAGCTTTCTGCTTAGAGCAAGGGAAGGATAGATGCAACGGGCAACACATACTTGATTGCCTAGTTCAGGTGACATAAAAATTTGGAGTCTTCAGTACACATTTTTGATTGCCTAGTTCAGGTAACATACAAATTTGGAGGCTCCAGTACACATCAGAAAGCTTAGCTTACCCGACAGTGATCATCAGTCAATTGTTGGTTGGAACGAATTATCTGATGAAGATCAGTGTCCATCAGTTCATAAACAATGTAGACATCATTGAAATTCTCAGTTTGTGGTGGTCTTATAATATCTTTAATGGCAATCACCTGTATTAATCATAAAAGCTAAATATTATGATTCTAATAAAACTGATGTAGAATCATTTTTTAAGTGTAAAATCATTACTCCTAACACCAGAAAAGAACATGCATACCAACTATGTCTCAATCCCAAACAAGTTGGGGTCGGCTATATTATGAGTAAGGAATCAGTTACCATAAATGCACATGCTTCCAATTTCTTGGCAGCAGATCCTATCCATAGGAGTCAATAGATCATTTTACTCTTAGTCATGGGTTAACCATGAATTGGAATTCCAAAAGAATTATTCACCTTAAACTGTAGGCTTAGGCATTTCTCCTAATTTAAAAGGTAATTTGATAACTATTAACAAATGCGATAACCCTCGAGACATCTTTCCTTCCTTTCCTTTCTTTACCTCTCCACTTCGACTGAAGACAGGAGGAGGGAGAGATAGGGTCCAGTATTCTTTGCTTGTGTTGCCTACATTGCCGGAAGTCGTGGAGAAAATTTCCCTTTAAGTATCTAAAAGGTGAATATAACTAGGGTCTCCAATTCTTACTGGTGTCATCCCGTAATTATTTCAGTAAAGCAAGATAGTAGCTCTGGAGGCCTCAAATCTCTCTCAGATCAACCATCTCTGGCCCATAATGTCTTCAACCTACTCTAGTTATTGGTGACGCAGTTTACAACCAAACCATTCACCCAACCCAACCCCCAAGAAGAGAAAGAAGGGGAAACAACAGTGCATTACATCCAGTAAAAATGAAAGAGAAAAGAAGGAATGGAAACAAAAAGAAATACACAAGGATTGCTCCTTGCAAATCATTTGGGAACAGTAATGCTGCCACTTATAAACTGCAATGACATGAAATACCTAAGTTATATGTTGTGATACTGAATAGCAAACAGAAAAAGACCAGCACAAAGGTAACAGATAAGTCAGTTGCTTGCAAGTAAATGAGCAAGGTAACAAGAAAGTCAGTTTTCGATTTGTGAAGTAATGTCAATACTCACATTGTCATGATCCATGTGACGAAGAAGCTTTATCTCTCGTAGAGTCCTTTTTGCATCTATTCTATTATCAAATGCATTGCCAATCTTCTTGATAGCTATTTCCTCACGTGTTTCCGAATTCAAAGCGGCACTGAGGAAAATTAAAAAAAACACATTTTGCCTTCACATAGTAGATACTAAATATACAGAGGAAAGAAATTAAACAGAGGAAAAGAACAACATATAAGATCCTCGGAAAAGCAAAAAGCAAAAAGCAAGAACTTTTATTCTCTCTTGCTAAGGCTCCACTCAATAACACCAAATATATTATTAAGAGTGAAGTGATTAGAGAGAAATTCTAAGCTTTTAATCAAATTGGTAAGACAAAGATTCAAGCCAAACTAATTTGAGCAGATAATTTCATGCGAACAGAAGCAGCAATCCCATGAAGTCACTCGAGTGCAAGACTACTGCATATAGTTGTGTACCATGGGACATAAATAAACTAAGAATTAAAGTAACATAGATACATGAAAATCATTTCCCTATATGAAAGTAAGGAAGAACAGCACACGGGTAAGCATACTTGCTAAACTTCAGCAGCAAAAAGTTCTAAGTTAAATGCCAGCTGATTCATCATAAGATACCTAGTATCTGTCTTGTATCAGGAAATGACCATTTTCTTAATCAAGATTTAGAATATCTCTGCCTCTTCTTAACACATCAGTTAGTAACTTTTCAAGCAATGTGCCCATTGTCCGAAGACCAAATTCAGCTAGTCAAACCTTTCTTCACATCAAGGAGGTCATTTCCAATTTATTTATTTTTTGGGTGAAGACGGAGGTCAATTCCATTTTTCTTCAGCTACGTGCCAATTCTTGCATTTAGACCATTAAGCTTCATTTTATTCTTCCAAATTCCTATCCTAATACAATTCAACGTGAGACCTTTCAACTTCTATGATTTTAAAATCATATTTAATCTCGTATCTATTTGTTCACTGGGTAACAAATTCGCCTAATTAATTTTTCGAAATCTGAACTAGCATTTTTTTTTAAAATACCTAGCTGGCTAATACTTGCCAAATTTCACAATGTAATTGTCTTATTCGATGGATACAATATTAGCCTAATTATGAGCTAAATTTGCACCAAAGTAAGTGGACTGATTAGAGAGGCCATTGATAGCATAACAAATTAAAGATCATATTCCTATTATATAAGCTTGTGCAAACACTTCTGTCATGCAGTAGTAATCGTTGTACTCCCTTGAGAAATTAAATTTCTTCTATTTAGACCCAAAGAAACCACACCAGTTGACTAGATATCAGATTTCACAGTGCCACAGCTATTCAGTTTAGGATATACCTATAGGATTTGCAGTGCGTATTAACAAGAGAAAACAAACAACTAAGCATGATACGAACCCACATTACTCACTTACCATACACAATCTAGGGAAGTCATAAGTAACCTAGTTCAATTTTTTGATGGCTCATAGAATTCTACATTACACCAAATGCAAGCAATTTGGAACCAAATGGTACCCGGAAAACACAATTTTTTTTCAATCAAGATGGTGGCTGAGCCTCATATAAACTAATCCACGGGACAAATTTCTAGCCAAGCACAGGGGAGGATCAACTTTACCACCAAGGCATGGGCATATAGGCTCACATTGAGTGTTCTAGTTGAGATCACAACCTGGCATTACCAATTTGTTTCTCTTATGTCTCAAACACTCATGCACACGATCAAAACTCCCACACGAAACAATTACTAAAAGCATAAATAGGACTAGAGAAAACAACAAGACCCTTGAAATATAAAATCCAAGGTCAATGATTACAACTCATCTGAGATTATAACCTAAACCAGGGGCAAGTAATACACTTTAACACACATAAACTTACACACCCATAACCCATTACAAAGAAAAATGAAGATGTAATTCAAATTCATAGTAATTGAACCCAAGAACAGATATTCTTACCAAACGATGCCATAAGCTCCACGACCCACAGGCCTAAGGGGAACATACTTTTTGGAAACTTCAAAAAGATTACCATACACATTATACTGCACATAACGACCCCCATGAGTTGGAACTCCATTGAAATTACTTTGGACACCATGATCACCTGGACTTGCCTCCATAGTAAATCAATTCAACAAGTTAGAAAAAAACTGATTTTTTAAAAAGAATATGAAATCTTGGACAAAACCCACTTCAAAGAAAGTATTTTTTCCAAGTTCCAGCGAATTTGAAGGGCCAATTTGTGTCGGTAGACTTGCAAGAAGAAGATGTGAAGAGCTCTTATGACATTTCTCTGAGTGGTGACCTTCTTCTTCTTTTGATCTTCTCTCCTTGGAATAGTCTTCTTAAAATTTCACCATACAAGTATTTTTTACATTTTTTTAAAAATAAAATATTAATTAATTACTTCTGTTTTAATTTATGTAGCATTTTTCAGTTTTCAAAATTTAAATAAGTCTATATTTAATTATAATTATTTATATATCTTTACATATTTTCAATTGTTAATTATTGTAATTTATAGTATATTTTACATAGTTTTCAAATATATAATAAACAATATAAAGATTTCATGTACAAATTCATGTCAAATCAAAATTATTTTACTCTCAAAATTTGAACAGTATCATATAAATTGAGACACATGCAGTGGTTCTTTTGTGTGTATGTTGACATTCATGAATAGGATGAGTCATTTTAATTTTTATGCATTCCGAAAAAATAAATTTGTTCATGTAAATCAGGAAAAAAAAATATTACCCCCTCACTAATATTTGTCCACTTTATGAAATCCATAGATAATTTTATATTTAGTTTCTAATTTATCCTTATCATTAATTATAGTCATTTTCCTATTATATTTTTCAAGATATTATATTTATTATATTCAAAGGCTGATATAGTAAAATTATCATTTTATTTATAGTTTCTTAAAAAGTGTGTCAAATTAATAGTGGACAATTATTATTGGATAGAGGGAGTAAAGTAAAAATGTTCTAGAAATATTAAAAAGCTATCAAGGAAAATTACTATGTTGATTTTTCAATGCATCAAATTGGTCACTATATTATATTCCTCTTCAAAAATATATAATTTAAAAATTGTGGCAGCTTGGAATTGAAATCATTTGACTATGTACATATGGCTGGTAATTAATTCTACATATTTTCTTTGAAGACTCTTATGTTTTATTCTTGGAAACTACGAGTAGTTGGAAAAAAAAATTGTTTTTAATTTTGGTCATCCTAAACTCGTTTTGTTTGACTATAGTGCAAGAAAGCTTTTATTCTTATTTTTGGTCTACCCATACAGTTGAAAGTTGAAAAAATGTGCATACCCTATATATTCATTGCAACCTTGCGTGATCAACAAATAGATCAAAGTAAACAAGTTGTAATTCTCTCATATTTAGAGTGTAAGTTTGATCATCGTATCCTTCGATCAAGATAGATTTGGCTCTGATAATTTACAATCTGAAAAATGATAAACATTAGATATATAGAATTGATTCATTTTTAGAACAAATGTTCATGTCGAACACAACTTCTTTAGCGGCTAAATAAAATTGAAAGATGTAAAGATTAATTATAACATGTTGTGAAATAGCAAATTGGACAAAAGTATTGAATGTGTTTTTTGGGGTATAGTTAAATGTAAATATTATGAATGTGAAGGGTAGGATATTAGGTCGTGAAAGTTGGATCATCATTCTCTTATGTGTCAATTGTTAACGTAAAGACTTTTAGTCAAGACTTTCTATAGACTTTTCATATCGTTTGGAGTCTTGATGAACAAATATTGATAGAGATGAAAAATACTCAGTATGAGTGCAGGGGCTGCTCAACGTAATTAAGGGCCTAAAGCGAAATTTTAATTTGAGGCCTAAAATATAAACAAACTTCGTATACATATTTATTCAAAAATTATTTTTCTTATACCATTTAGATGAAAATTATTAGTATTTAATAGTGTTTTTTCAGTTATTGATTTTAGGTAAGATTTTATCAACTTAATATTGAATTACATTCTTTCAATGAGGCAATATGAATTGTTAACATAATTTTATAAGTAATAAGTTGACAAATATTAAATAAAGATAAGAGTTAGAACCATAGAATCTGATTTAAGAAGTTGATGACTTGGTACACACTATTTTAATATGCTTGTTGTAATGTTTGAAACTAGAATTTAAAAAAAAAAAATTAAAAAAATTGTAATTTACTTTGTTCAACACTTTTCACTATTAATCCTTATTTTTAACAAAGTATAAAAGATGTTAAAATGAGTAAAATAATATATATATTTTTATCATAATTAATCAATTTTTTCTATAAAAATCTAACACATAATTTATTCTTGATAATAATATGGGGCCCAAGGCATAAGCCTTATTTTACAAAGGCAAGAGTCGGCCCTGTATGAGTGAACATAATTTTTTTCTTTTAAGGCTAGAAAATTATTGAAAAATGTGCATGTTGTAAAAAGATATACCGAACAAGTGTTCTTTGATTGTATTCTTAGGGCACTATTGAATGTAAATATTATGAATACAAAGCATAGAATATCAGGTCAAAAAATTTGGGCCATCATTCTCTTATGTGTCAATCGCTAGCACATCCGAGACGTTTTAACATCTAGAAGGTTGGTATTAATGAATGACCATAAATAAATAAAGGGCAATTAAGATGTCTTGTCAATACACATATAATTAAGTCCTAAGAGAGGGCTGCCACCAACTTGCATCCATTAGACCCCACTTATTAGAATTCATCCAATAAATATAGTGGAGTGAGTACCCATTGGAGCAATAAAATAGAGGGATTTATCTTCATTAGGTGGCCACTGAACCTCACAATTGGCCTGTATGACATTTGGTATAAGCCAGCGGTTAGCGTGTTAAGTTTTACTAATCTATTTCCCACGACAAGTAATTATAATTATAATTATAATACACCAAAGTTAAGTAAAATTTCTCAATCCACCAACCAAAAGAGGAAGAGTTATATCATTTGTATACATCAGTAGCACTCGAAAAATCAAGAACAGATTTTCATATAGTATCAATAAACAGAGCTTGAGGTTGATGTCTATAATTAAAAAAAAATTACATATTTTAAAAGGTTAACTTATCTATGTAATACATGTATGTTCAAATGAAACATGAATGGAGTTGGAAGCTAGTCAATTCCCCACTCTTTGCGCCATCTCTGACCATCATTTTTTCTTCAAGAAAATGTAAGCCAGACCCACTAGTATTTTTCTTCTCATTGTTTTATCGTCTACCACGTTGGAATTAGCTGTCTTCAACGTTTGTCCAACAACCCACTTGCTTAATCAAACGCCAGAAAATTTCTCCATACCACAGTTACCCTTAAACCTAAAAACATGAATCTACTGACAGTTACACTTTCCCAATGTCTACAAGATGTAGTTCCAGTTCTACTAGTAAACAAAAGATAAGAGCAGAAAAATTATAACTTGATCTGATAGCAGAGATGACACTTCTAATTGAACCATGAACTTCTTTTATACATCGTTGACATAGTAGAGGAGTTACAGACATATATTGATCATTATAAATAAAATACCTATATGGCCACAATACACAACCTTTGCCACAATAAATTACACAACCTTTATCCCAACAAATATTATATATTGCACATCTTAGCAGTACAACATATATAACCAGAAAGCACAAAACTCCGCATTGACACACGCACCCATGTGTATACACAAAAGATACTCGCTTTCTTAACCATCACTTCACCGTTTGTTTATGTACATTGTTGTTTCGGTGCACTGGTTTAACGACTGCACTACCAACTCTAAGGTTACAAAGCAAAGCATCACGTCCAGTTAGAAGGATTTGAAAGAACGCATCTGTCTCCTTTGCTAGGAGATCTAATCCTACCGAAAAAAATTCTGTTTTTTTAGTCAGATCTGAAGTTAGAAGTTCAAACTGTGCAGCGGCAGCGTCAATAGGGTCTATTCCATCCTGTATGACTGGGTATATCTTCTTCACACTAACATCCAATGCTTCAAGCTCCTTCAGTGCTGTGAATTTCCCTCCAGAATATATGCCCCTGATCTCACCACTAATAAAATCACGAAGATCAACAAAAGCTTCTGTCCACAAGCAAGTCTCACGAACCTGCAGATCCTTCAATTTTGCTGCAGAACCCGAGAATGCAACAGCAAAGATGCTACATATGAAAACAGTTGCAACCCTCACTCCATACATCGCATGCATCAGAACCTTCCCTTTAGCAGAATTCTTAATCTTGGGTAGGTTCAGTGATTCAGTGAGGCCGTCCAAGATGGCAAAGCAATTCTCCAGTCTATGGTTCTTTGCATTAATGTGCTGCTTCCATCCATCCAATGAAGAACGAGCCTTCATGAACTGTGTTGAGGAGCCATCCAGCTTGTGCAAGCTGCACTGAAGATAAAGGTTGCCTTGGCTAAGCCTGGAAATCTCAGAGCTGTAGGCTACACACATATCCAGCATCCTTAAACTATTGTCCAAGTAGACACCAATCCACTTCTCATCCCAGTCAGATACAGGAAGCTCGAGATCAGTAATAAGAGTTTTCACATCTGTATGGACTGCACAAAGTGTGCTTATTGCTTGTTTCATCCATGAAAGGCTAAGGATATCTTCCTTGCCTCCAGGCTTAAGACTCTTAAGTCTCCCTGCTAATGTCTGCTCAAATGAATTCAACAGAGCAAGAAGTTTAGGAGACAAATATGAGCCCTTGGGTGATAATATCATTTTAAATGGATTTCCAAATCGGTGATGAGAACGATGTGATTCCTGTTGTAGATTCATTTCAATATAAGATAAACTGCACAGAAACAGAGAAAAAAACACCATGAACATGTTATTCAGCAAAAAAAGTTCTAGTTGTTTCCCACAAAACCACCCGACATACAATTAAAGAAGCTTCCCCTTGTATGTGTAGTAAATATTCTAGCATACTTTTCTTATTACAACTGTATGCAAACTATACTATTAGTGATATGCAGCAAATACTAAATACTACTTGATAATCAAGCTTTAAAGAACCAACAAGGTGCATCTCACAACTTCAAAAAAAAAAAAACTCTAGCCAAGCAAAAGAGAAGCTGCATAAGCAAAGCCAAACCTAGCATATTCACCGAGGTGTCTAGTAACAGAGAAAGCCCGAAAGGCAGGGCTTCCCCTTTTACCAGACACACCCTTTCAACCAAACACATGACACAGCCTCACACAGAAAATCCACTCAACCATGATAAGAAAGCCATCTCTCTATATTCTTGATAATGCTTTTTTAGGGGGAAAGAACTATAATCAACTTTAGTACCTTAGCGCTTAGCTCAAATCGATACCAAAAGAAAATAAGTTTTATCTATCTAGTCAAAATTAAAGCTTTTAGCACAGATCCTTCTATGTATCAAAAATTAACTCATCATCCATGCTTTTAAGTATAAAAATATACATAGATCTAAACCAACACATAATCCATGCTTCCAAGCGCACACACAAACATAGATCTAAAACCAACTCATAATTCATGCTTTAAACCACACAAATATACACAGATCTAACAGAATTATTGAAAATTTACAATTATAGCCCTGAATATGCATAGATCTAACCGAAATTCATGTTTTCTGCTCAGGTACATCTATATCTCTCAAAAAAAACTGAAAATTCATTATTTTCACACAAAAAATATGCATAGATCTAAACTAAACTCCTGTATTTCAACTACATAAAACCAAATAAACCATCAATTACATCAAAAAGCTACCTGATAGTCGGATAATTCAAATCCGGAGATAATCCAAACCGGTCAACGCCTAAAAAGCTGCACCGATTCTCGCAAAGCTGTATCGAAAATCTACGAGTCAAAACCTAAAAGCAGTATATACACACACAAAAAAAAAGAATAAAAAAGAAAAACTAAAAGTGAGAAGAGGATTTGCCGTACCTGATATGTAAGTACAGAGACGAAACGGTAAAGAGAAGAGTTGTGGAAATTTCGCAATACGCGTTGTAGAAATGTGGAGACGATTGGGTTTTGTTTTATATGGACGATAGCGTCATTTTACCAAATTGGCCGTTGGATTTTGATTATACCACGTGTGCACAATCGAGTGGCGCACCTTATTTTTTTTTTTTAGTGAAATACTTGGGAGAATTATTGGAAGGGTAGGACCCACTTGAATAAGAAATATCATGATGTGAAATGGTCCAAACTTATCTTTAAAAAAATGTGAAATACTTTCTATGGTCAGTTTTTAAGTTTGCGGAAAATATTTTAAGTTAAAATTATTATTTTTATTAATATACATTTTAAAATATCAATCAAATCTATATAATTTGGCTTTTAAAAGTTGAAACATAACAAATAAAGTTAAAAAAAGAGTAACAGTTTAAATTTGATAATCGATTTTCTTAGCTATCTTTTCTTTCTCCTTCTAGATAAATCAAAATTATAATAATTATTTTTTCACTCTTAAAAATAATAAGTTGGAACTGTTGTTGTTCTCAATGCGCTCACTTTTAAGATGCTTATAAAAAAAAACACCTAATATTTTTACTCAAAAGTTATCTATGTAATTAGATATTTCCTTCGCATATAATTCACTTTTCTCAATTATTAGCTTCGTTGATCACTAAAATACCATCATAAATGATTTAAAAGATGACTTATGTATATATATGTATTTGTGTTTTGCATTGATAGATTAATGTGGGATACACATATCGCTATTAACATTTTGAGAAAATTTGATGATGGAATTGTGATGAAAAAGTTTCAATTTGTGTGAAAATTAAATATATTGATACAATTGATTGTTATTTAAAATTTATTTAAATTGATTTGAGGTTTGAGAGTAGTCGTTATTATTATCTTTGGACAAATTCAAATTATTTTACTTAGTCTAATTTGATTATTTTTCTTCTAAAGAAAAAGTCTCACATGTGTTCCCAAACCTTTGATATAGTCAGACAAATTTAACTATCTTGGTAATGATAAAATAGTTATAACTCAACTGTTAGAGCAAATTTGAATCATTTTACAAAAATCAACCATAATTTTGATTATTTTCTTGGTTCCTAAAAAATAATTTATCCCTAAACAATGATTTAACTAAACAATATTCGTACTCACGCTCTTATAAGAGTATTTTCATAATTAATTTTAAGTAAAATTTGAGCGCAAATACATAAGAAAATTAGTATTCTAAAACACTTTTTATGTTATACTCAATTAATCATCAAACGGTTTCTTAATTGGGTAAAAGCAATTACAAAAAATTAATATTATGGGTTTGTGTTTGAAATTCTATGGCAGTCATATAATTTATAGATTTCTCTTGTTATGGTTTCTTCTTGTAGATTTTATCGTGCTCTTCTTATTAATTGTTATGCTTTCTTCATTGTTTTCTTATTCGTTTACTTGAGTTTTGATGTATTTGAGCCGAGCAGTCTCTCTACCTCCACAAGATAGTGATAAAATCTACGTATACTTTACCCTCTCCAGAGTCCAGACCCCATTTGGTGGAATTTGAGTAGTATGTTATTGTTGTTGTATACTTATTTAGTTGAACTTTAGAAGAAGAAAAAATTCAGAATTATTAGATTGAGATAATTAAACTCACAAGTTATATAATAAGAACTTCCTCAATATTTATATAAAGTCACACACAAATGTCGGAATTCAACTTTCGGAACGTTTAGGTATTTGAAAAATACCAAACATATATTTTCACTTCAAATTAATCACAAATATTCACTCTGATTTTCAAAAAAAAAAATCAATTTTAAAATAAAAGTTACGTTTTATAAATACTTATAATTTTCATGGCGAAACGCTTCTAGAATAACTTTGTGATATTTTAATTTTGGTAGTGATGAGATGGCGTGTAGAAAATTAAAAACAACAAAAATATTTTGATAAATTTCAGCCAACCGTCTTTCTTTGTTTGTTTGTTTTTTGTGAATTGTGATCGTCATGTCACGATTGTATTTGCTTATAATACTTCTTTGTACTTCTCCTTTCCTCTGGAAAAAAAAATTCTACATTGACTTATTTTTGGAAAAATTTCTAACTTAAAACGTCATATTTGGTGCTGTTTTTAAGGTTTTGCACTTGTATTTTAAGGCAACAAGTAATGAATGAGGTTGCTAATTGGTCTATTAAAGCATGCCTAACAATATTATATTTTTTTTAGAATTCAAAGGGAACAAGATATCTTGCATCGCACTATTTAAGATTCCTTTGCACTTAGGTAACTTTTAGATATTTTGTTAGAATATGAGTAATTTAGTTGCAAAGTGGGGGAGGGAAGCATGTAGAGAATTGGAGACGCAAGAATTTCTTTTCCTTTTCTCTCGAAATGTGTTGAAGAGTTTCATCTTAAATAGAAAAAGAATTAGGTCATTTCTAAAATTCATTTTTTTTTACTTCATATATAAATCAGCACTTAGGTAACACTTAACGATATTTTGTTAGACGTGAGTGTTTTAGTTGCGAAGTGGTGAGGGAAGCATGTAGAGAATTGGAGACGCAAGAATTTGAAATATGTGTTGAAGAGTCCTACCTCCAATAAAAAAAAAAATTAGACGAGATTTGTAAAATTCACTTCTACCAAAAATCATTCTAATTATTGTATACTGATGTTTGACATCCATATTAAAATTGTGCATGCATTAAATATTCAATTCTGAACGTGAGATAGGATGTTGAAGAGTCCCCACTCGGATGATAAAGGAAGGAATATTCTTTACAAAATGCTTGCATTATTTTTTGGCAAATTTGGAAAAAAATTTAAGGTGCTTTTAAGGTTTTGCTCTTACATGTGTATTTTAGGCAGCAAGCAAATTGCAATGGATGAGTTCTTTTGACCAAAGTCGAAATGGTCAATTAAAGTATGCGTAACAATTTTGGTTAATTATTTTTAATTAAGAATAACAAGAATGTCTTGCAGATTAAGCTAAAGCATTTTTAGTAATTAATTTATATTACTGTATATTGTATCTATCACCTACCAAGGAACTTTTCCATTCAAGTTATAGTTTACATTTTTTGTATATCATACTGCTTTCTTTGAGATTGCAATATATATAGAAAATTAAATGACACTTTTTAAATCTTTAAAGTAGAAGATGATTATAAGTTTTTCAACGTAAAAGGAGAATAATACAAAGGGATAATTACGGTTAATTACTTGAACACATGTCTTATTTACTAGCCTATTCATGTTTTTGACCTGAGGAGTTCAAAGCTCTGTGTCCGTCATAGTATTAGCATAGTCATGTAGTTTTTGACTTTTGGTATTTGATATCATCTTGATTTACTGTGTTTAAGTGAACACCTTGTTTTTATTGTTACGGTTCCTTGGATATATGTTCTGCACTACTTTGCTATTAGCTATCATATTTTCTTTTTAATTACTGTTCTGATTTACTTGAGCCGAGGGTCTCTCGGAAACAAGTTTGTTGTTGTTTGTTGTACTTGAACACATAAAACCTTGAGAAAACTTTGCGTATAGCAATTAAAAAATTGCTAATTGTATGCTATAGCAAACTTTATAAAATTGCAGTCCGTAGCAAAATTTTAGTTTGCTACGAATGTGTCTTTCTGTATATTCGCTAGTCAGTCTTTTTTTTTATATACATTTTCATTATTTTAAAAAATAAATAAAAAGGCGCGTTAATTTAATTTGTGTATATAATTATTTATATATAAATGTATATGCAGAATGTGTATATAAACGTTTATATGAGTATATAATGGGAATATGTATATATGTGAATAAATGAAGTTGCTAGAATTTGTATAAATATATGTTCTGTTTGTTGTTGAAATTCTTAATCGTATAAATGTATATGTATATATAAATTATTTTTATATACATAAATTTTGAAAATGGCTTCATTAGCTATTTTGGTTATGCATTCCGGTAGATGGGACAATGACAATTGTTACGTTGATTATACAATTGAGGGGGTGATTTTTAAAGAAAGTTCATCGTATAAGGAGTTGTATAATGTTATTGCAATGCAACTCGGTGTTGATACAAATGTGATTAAGCTGAAAATTGAGTATAAGGTTAAAGAACGCAAAATGTCAATGTTGATTCACATATTAAAATATATTAAAATAGACACAAGTGTATAAGTGTGAGCAAATATGTATGTTTAAAGGAACATTATACAATAACTACTAATATTATACATTTATACAACCACAATTGTATAAGCAAACAATAGAAGACATGAATCAACACAAAAAATATAAAAATAATGATTATACAGTCCAATGACCCACATAATTATACAGTCCAATGACCCACAAACAACAACTTCAGTTTTATCATTGTGATCAGCATAAACGTCAGTTTTATCTTTCCTTTTTTTACTTGACCCAGCAATAAGTGTATAAGTGTGAGCAAATGTGTATGTTTAAAGGAACATTATACAATAACTACTAATATTATACATTTATACAACCACAATTGTATAAGCAAACATTATAAGTTATGAATCAACACAAAAAATGTAAAAATAATGATTATACAGTAAATGACTGAAAAAATAAGTTATATATACATATACATTTAAATTGAAAAAATTGAAAAAAATTAACAAAAATTAATAGAATGAGATGAGTTTTGGCGGTACCTGAAATTTTTGAAGTAATGTTTCTCTTTTGAAAATGAGACGAGGACGTGCTGGAGAAATTTGTAATTTGAAATTGTATTTGGGAAGAAGATTTGGGAGAATTTGAAGGAAATAGGAGAAGAGATTGTATAAAAGAAAGGGAAAAGAAAAAAACGTCCGTTTTATTTTTTTAATAAATTATACAAATCGGTGGGGCCCTATAACAGCAAAGTAATCGAAATTTTGCTTATTAAAGGAAATAACTAAAACAGTAGTTAGTGCATTTAATTAACATTATTAGTTTGCCATTCTGTGCAATTATCTCAAATATATTTGGCAGTCATGTAATACAATTTTGATCACTTGGATATAATTTATAGTTTTCACTATGAAGTAAAATAGAGTCCGGAGTCAAAAGGGCAAAAAAATTGAGCAAATTTTTCAAAAGGGCAAAAAAATTGAGCAAATTTTTCAAAAGGGCAACAAAAAAGTAAGGATCAAACCAAAAGGACAACATTTGAATGAAAGACGAACGGCGTAAAATTACAAATTGTAAGGCGCAACCTGACATGCACCTTACAAGGCGAACGCCGACATGCGCCTTGTCAGGTTGCGCCTTACAATTAAAAAAAAACGTTTTGTAGTAGTAGTCTTGCGTGTACACATGAAGGCAGTGGTTTGTATGTTTGTATTCAACTATAGTTTAAATTATGTAAATATCTCTAATTTGCTTGTTGTCCTTTCTCCTCCTTAGAATTTAAAAGATTTAATTGTGTAATTATACTTGTTCAATTAAATAATTTATTTAGATAAAAAAAAATAACATGGACACTTGAGTAAAACAGATCGTGAGATGTGGAAGAATGATTGGCATAACTCAACAACCAATTGGACAGGATCAGATTATACATCACACCTCGACTAAGACAAGAACACACATCTTCTAATTAAACAAAATATTTAATGATAAAATTAATAGCTAATTCCAAATTTGTAATACGTAGCTTCTTCTTATATAACTTTGAATTATCAAATTCATCTTGTCTATGTAAAAAAAAATGCACAGCTTCTTCTCCGTGCCATAGAGTGTTGATGGTTCAATATTTGACTTTTTAACATTTGGATATCACATGTATAATACTAGTAATTACTTTAGCTTTTCATTTTTCACTTTAAACGTAATTTTTTTGAAATTTCTCTTTATTATTATTATAAAAATAATTCCGAGTTGGCTTGCAACAAATAAAGTGTGATTTTAAAAAAAAAGACTTTAAGAACTAGGGGTGTACAAAACCGAACCGAAAACTGAACCAAACCACAAACCGAGTCAACCCGGAAAAAAAACCCGACTAGTGATTTGGTTTGACTTGGTTTGGTATTGAAAACAAACCCGACTATATTTGGGTTTGTTTGGTTTTAACTAAAAACAACCAACCCGAAATCAAACCAACCCGACATTATATATATAATTTTAAAATTTTATTTTATACATAAAAATATTTACTTTGATATAATTTTTAAATATTTCTTATACTTTTTCATAGTTTTTATCTTTTAATATATTATTTAAAGTTTGAAACTTAGAATTATGAATGGTCCAATAAAGATTATAGTCCACAGATGTTGATAATTATAATAAGTATAACTTACATAAATCACATAGTGTAAGGACCTAAATTACATTGTATCCCTACTCTTTTTCAATTTACAAAAATCCCTCAAAATTATTGCTATCCGGATACATAGCAAAGAAGCCGGATACATTAAATCTGATACATTAAAACAAAATCAGTTACACTTTTAAAGGAAAGAGAATATATAAAATTGATGCGAGTTCCCCAAATCACGCTAATCTAGTTAATTTCAATCTCTCCCAAATCTTAAAAGATTCAATCAAATCAAAATTCAAATTTTCTTCTCTCAATTCTCTTCCAAATCCGCCCAGATTCAATTCAAAATTTTAATTTTTTTCTCTCAATTCTATTCCAAATCCGTCTAGCTTCAAACAATTCAAATTTTCTTCTTTAATTTCTCACCCAAATCGTAATAGATTGAAAAAAGTCAAAAAAAATAGTTAATTTTATTGGTATGCGTATCTACAAATTTGGATATTTAATACATTGGTCAATGGATGAATCAACTAATTTTTGTCCATTATTAATTGTGCTCTCGTGTTATAGTATCCAGGTTCCTCTTAAACGCTTATGCAAAGATGTTAAATTTCTCATATGTTAGTGCCACCATATTTGAAAGGAAAAAATGAAAGGAATATTTTAAAATTCAGGCAAGGTATGAATTTTGGAGTGGGAGGGGAAACATCACTTGATTCTGCCTATTTGTTGGACAACTGGGTTGGTTAAAAAGATATGATATCTTCTTTTTGCAAATTTCCTTTAGGTAATAACCATGTGTCATCATGTTGGTGCTATGAAATTATTCATGTGTATCCGCTATGCATTGAAACAACATATAAAAAGTTTAAAGAGATACAGAGCTTTGGTGGATACATGTCTGTGTGGTTATTGCTATGTATTAGATACATTTAGTATAAATTCAAATTGACGTATCATGTCTAAAAAATTAGTGCATGATATATTACTATTTATGTATCTTATTTTGTTTGAGAAATATTGCATTTTATAAAAAGAAGCATTATACATATAATTATTCTAAATAACATTTTTTTGTGTGGGATACAAAAAACAGTAGTGATCAGTTGATACATATAATGATATATGTAATAAAGTTTGAAAACTATTGAATTTGATATATATTATGTATCATGCACCTATCAATTAATTTGATACACAATGTTTTAGCTACAAAACATTAAGATTTATGTATCAAGTGTATTTATTGAGATTGATACATTATTGTTTGGTAATTGTTATGTATCGGATACATTTAGTATGAATTTGAATTTACATATCATGCCTAAAATATTAGTACATGATATATTATTATCTATGTATCTTATTTTGTTTGAGAAATACTATATTTTATTTTATTTTAAAAACATTATACATGTAATTGTTCCAAATAACATATTTTTTGGTGTGTGATACATAACAAAAAATTTATGTATCAAGTACATTTATATTGAACATGATAAACACTAATCGAAGATTCAACAACGTTAGAGTTATGTATCAATATCTTAATTATGAACATGATACATTGCATAAAACAAAAGTTATTGTAGTAGTGATGTATCGGATCAGTGATAACACTAAAAAAGACTAATTTAAGAATCAAAATAAGCGAGCTACATTAAAAATAAGCCCAAAAAACTAAAAGATCGAACCAACGGAATGAAGTGTCTCAAGACCGCCATTAGAACTTCCTGGAACCATTTTAAATGCACTCCAAGATGAACTATGTGCATTAGCAAGGTTTTTTCACCTCTCTTCCATAAAGAGACCGGGAGTAAAAGATTCAGTAATTTTTTAAGATGAAAAAATAAAAATAAAAATAAAAAAATCAAAAATTGAAGTGGATGAAAGAAATCTACCTCTTGAATAACTTGAAATCTTTTATTGAAAGAGAAAAGATTTGAAATTCAAAAATAGATTAATGAAAATAACTGTGGAGAAATTTGTGGAGTGAAAAAAGGAAGAAAAATCATGGTTAGAAGATTTCAAATTAATGTATCCGAAAAAAGGAATGATGCGAGCAAAAAAGGAGATTTTTGATATTTTTTGAAATGGTAGGAAAAATAAGAAAATGTGATAATAAATGATGTTTAGTTAGGTAATTTTTCCTTATAATAAAGCTTAAATCAAAATCAAACTAATACTAATGCAAAAAGAAAATCAATTCAACACTAAGAATGGCAATAATATTGAATATTTGCTCTTTAGTTTTACATTGGTTTAGACAATTACAATAAATAATCTAATTTTAATTTCTTTTAATATTTAGTCATGTAACTAATACTTATTAAACTTATTTTAGCATGATTTAGTACTTTTAAATTATGATAATTTTCATTATGACTTGTTAATTTGCAATATTTGTTTTACGCGATTTCATTATTATTATTTTTGTTGGATATTTTAGTGTCATTAATCATATCATATTGTGTTGTTTTTTTTATGAAACACCTTAGTTAGTTATATTTTGGTAGGACTAAAGAAATATTTGAAGTACAAGTAAATTATATGTTTGTATGAATACTTTACCGAAAAAACCCAAAACAACCCGAAAAAACTCGAAAAAACCCGAGGTTGAAAAACCCGAATTTTATTAGTTTGATTTGATTTATAAATTTAAAAATCCGCCACAAATAATTTGATTTGATATTTAAAAAACCCGAACCAACCCGGCCACGTACACCCCTATTAAGAACCACTACCTTCTTGTGTACAAGCAAGACTACTACTACAAAACGTTTTTTTTTAAAGTAAGGCGCAGCCAGACATGCGCCTTGTAAGTTACAACCTACAATTTTATGTCATACGTCTTTCGTCCAAATGTTGCCCTTTTGGTTTGATTTTTACTTTTTGTTGCCTGTTTGGAAATTTTGCTCAATTTTTTTGCCCTTTTGGCTCCGGACTCAAGTAAAATACCTACATAACTCAATCATGAATACATTTTAGTTATATGAATGTTCTGTATTTATTGATGATTTTGTATTCAATTTTTGTGGAATACAATGTAGTTATGCGGATAGCTATAGGGTCATGTATATGCTTAGATCTTCTCTCTTCCATCATTTTAGCCGCCGAGCCTACATTATCGACTAGTTCTTGAGTAATACATATATTAAAAATGGAAAATTGCTAGAAAATTGATTATTAAATGGGATACCTCTTGTAATCCTCTTTGAGTCCATCATTAGAGAGAAAACTTTGAGGTTTACCTTATGTAAAACCTTAATCGAAATTAGAGAATTTACTAAGCAACTAAGAAAATAAATATTTTGAAAGATTTAAATAAATACAAAATCGATAAAAAATCTAAAGATCGCAAAAAGATGCATACATGAATCAATGGGATTGTTGTGAATATCGATCTTTTGGGATATTTTTTTCAATTTATAGAAAAAAATCGATACCTATTGATGAGAGAGAAGAGATTAAAAATTGAAGATCAATTGGAAGAGAGAATTAGATGAGAGAGAAATTTAAAAATAAATAAATGAGAGAGAACATGATGGCTGAAATGTGGGCTTAATATGTGATAAATTAGAAACTAACCTAGGATACACTTTATTTGCTAAAATATTGATGTATTGATATTTTTAATAATTATTTTAAAGTATAAATGTTTTTAATAATTATGTTAGGGATTTTGGCTAGTTAGCTAATTTTTTTCTTTAAAAAAAGTGGGCGAAATTGACCCTAAATTTAAAGGAGGCTGAAGGGAAATTAAGCCTAAACTAAAGGGAGAGCATGACCTGTAATTTATTTTAGCAGAATTGTATTTGCTGAAATTAGTTTGGGTTGATTTATAGAATTGTAATTAATTTATATTTTGTGGTTCATTTATGTACTTTCCCCATTAATTAATAAAGAGTACAAAGGAGACCAGAAACAAAGATTGTTGGAATAGTTTCTTTAAGTGTACAAAAGTGATTGTAGCCTCAAAATTGATCGAGTTTGGTCCAGAATATAAAAACACCCTACAGAGATAGCTCGTGAATTTTGTTTCTCTTAAACAAGAAATTTTTCACACTGAGATATTTGTGTTAACTAACTTTCAAATCTACAATTATGTTAACTATATATAATTACAATATTATCAATCGCTGACTTTAAATATGAAGTTTTCCCACCCCCTCCTAAACCCTACTTTCTCCCAATTCCCTAATCTATTATAGTCAAAACAAAAGGAGGCATACCAAACAACTTCCATGGTCAAATTCATATATCATGAACCCAATTTGATTCTACTATGTAATTAATTTCTTGGTCGCCATTTTTATTTATTGTTTTTTCTAAATTTTTTGAACTTTTATATTCATTTTTTAATATAAAAATCTACTAAATACATCTAATGCATCTATTAACCTATAATTAAAGAGGATAATCAAATTTTTTAACATGAATGATATTTTTATTGTTGCAATGGAGGATGAACAGTTGTAACGGTTGTCAAGAAGTTAGTGCAATAAATCAATTAAAAAATAGGTATGATAGCACATAATCTGAAAGTCAACCAACAAAATTCAAGAATCATTGCCAAAAAAAAGTTTTACTACCTCATGTAAATCAAGATTTTTGATTTGTTTATACAATGAAATTAGGCATGAGAGCACATAATCTAAAGGTAAATTGACAAAATGGAAGAATCATTACAAAAAAAGATTTATTACTTCAGGTAAATTGAATTTTTGAAAAGCTTTACTACCTCAAAAAAATCAATTTTTTTATTTGTTTGTACAAATGAAATCAGACAGGAGAGCACATAATATGAAGGTAAATTGACAAAATTGATGAATCATTGCAAAAGAAGATTTACTACTTCAGATAAATCAAATTTCTGATTTGGTTATACAAATGAATTCATTAGAATATACCTGTGCAGATTTAATCATTTTATGCTTATAAGAATTATAACAATGGATCTATCAAAATAAAAATGAAATCCTATTTAGGAATTCACTATACCAAAGATCGAAAAACATCAAAGTGTCCTCTAACATTTAATTTGTGAACCGTAAAAATGACGTTACTATGAAGTATTAGTTCTCACATTCTATTCTTTTTCTTTTTCACAAATGAAAAGTTATAAGAAAAAAAATTGATTCTCTTTTCTAATAATAAAGAATGATTTATGATATAATAATTAGAAAAGAATAAGGAGACAAGGAAGGAAATAACAAGATAAAAGGAAGAAGATTGCAGTGAATTGAGTAAAAAGTAAAAGGAAAAGAAAAAGGAAAGAAAAAACTAATTACACAAAGAATATAAAGTATTTGAAGAAACTAATTATTTGAGACACTATATACTTTATCAAAATGCATATAACATAATTGAAAAAGGCTTTTTAAACAAATTTATCAAAATGCCCATAGCAATAAAGTTGAGTCCTTTTTATAAGTTTTTTTATTTTTAAAAGAGGTTTATTATTATCGCATATGCATATCAAACTATATTAATTATTTTGAGACGAGGAAAATAATCACATCTTCTTAAGTTATCATGTGCCTTCAAAGAATTAAGATAATCATACTTTCTCAATTCTTTTTCTTTCAATTTGTAAATCAAATATGAATTTAGTAAATTATGACAAATTTTTTTTAAAAGTTAGGATATTACTTTGACAAACATAATGTGAGATTACTACATTTGAATTATAACAATAAATTCTATAACGTCTTAGAAGAGTAAAAGAGAATAAAAACAAAATTATACATAATAATAAATTATGATACTAAGGAAGAGAAATGAATATTATTATTATTTTTTAGAATCTTTAAAAAAAAATAGAAGGTGAGAAAAGAAGAATTTAAGAAAAAGTGATAAATTGTAGTAATGTGAGGAGAGAGACAATTAAGGTATTTGATTATTTTTTTACTGATTTTATAGATCAATAGAAAAGAAAAACTCTAAAGAAGAAAAAATTGTTCAATAATAATTATTTATATATATGGTAAATAAGATTTTTCATTTTTAAAAATTATAAAAATAAAAGGTAAAAAAACTAATTTAAGAAAAAATATTAAATTATAGTAATGATAAGAAGAGGTGAAGAAGCAATAAATTGTAATAATGATAAGAAGAGAGATAAATATATTTATCATAATCATAATATAAGGTGAGTACTATAACTATATTAAAAAAATATTAAATTAGATACTATTTTATAACTTCTTTTTGAGTTTCTTAAACACAAAATATAAATAAAAAAATATTTAAAAGTCAAGAAAAGGAGAAAATGGATAATTATGACTCTTGATAAAAATATATTTTATTTTTACATATTTTAAAGATCAAGAGAAAAAAATTAAAGAATAAAGAGAAATTTTGTGAATAATAATAATAATAATATTTAAGATATATTTTTTTCTTCAAATTTTATAAATCGAAAGAAAGAAATAATTAAGGAAAAAAGAATGTTTTGTGAATAAGAATAATTAATTATAATGATAAAGAGGAGAGATAAAAAGATTGTTATTTTAAAAAACTATAAAATAATAGGTAGAAAAAATAATAAATTATTAATAGTAATGATGAGGAGAGATTGAAAATATTTGATACATTGTAATAATGGTAAGGAGATAGATACATAAGATATTTTAAATATATATATTTTGTGAATATTATAAATCAAGATAAAAAAATCAAAATTGACAAAAGAGATAAATGATAATCAAGTGCGATATTACATCATTCTTTTATCCGTTACCTTTATATTTTTCTAAACTGTGATATCAATCTTCAACGATAACCCAAAAATAATGTTCACATATAATTTATTTTAGTCATATTTATACGTAATTGATCATTTGTGAAATTAACTCTTTTTAGTTATTATTTTTTTTCAAAAACAAACACTTCCTATAATATATTTAATATTGTATTATATATATTATTTCAAGTGCATAAAAAATTCACCCAAACGATTATTACTCAACTAAAAGAAAATATTTGTTATTAAATTACAAGTATAATCAATAACAAAAAAATTCATACTACGCCGTTATTAATCATTACATTGTTTAAATTACGATTTAACAATAACTAAAATTTAAAATTTAATCTATATATTTGAATTTAAAAACTAAAAAGGATCCTTCAAATATTTTTGATATTCAAATATAAGAAAGATTTTTAAAATATATTTGATTAATATTTTTCTCATCGCGTGAAGCGCGAACATATTCACTAGTTATACAATATATATAAGTCAAAGAGAGCGTACCGATATAAATGTTGTGTTTTAAAAAAAAGTGATGACTAACAAACGTAGAAGTTCATTTAATTGTGTGTTAACGTACACATTAAGGAAAAAAGAAACTTACTTAAATTTCCCTAGTTTAGGAGCTAATTACTTAGATACGCTGGTTTGTAATATTACGATCTTACTAGATTTTGGAGTGTCTAGATGCATCTAGATACATGTATCTTGGGATACATGAAGTCAAAATTAGTTGTAATTTTTTCTAGATACACTATATAGTAGATTCGCATGTATCTGGATACATAACAAAAATTCCACACGCCTTCCTCGCATCTCTCCCATCTCGCTCGTCACTCTCCTATGTATCTAGGATACCAGATACAAGTGTGTATTTGAGATATATACCAAATCTAGCTCGCCACTTTTCTTATTTCAGTGTATCTGGTAGCAAAAACACATGTATCTAAGTGTATCTTTCTCAATATATGATAGAAAACTCTTAATTAGTGATAACATACGTAATATATTTAAATTATAAGCAATAATAGTATGTATATATATATATATATATCAGTTAAATATGTCTAATTATATCGTTTCTCTTATGAAAAATGATTAATACACATATAGGGCTTCTAATTCCCTGAACTATTATTAGCTAGAGTTATACTAATCTCAAACTATAATAAGTAAAAGTAAACAAAAACCTAACTCTTTGCTTGTTAATTTCATCATTTCCCCTTATTAGAACCTAATCAATAGAAGGGATCCATAAAAGATACTAATAATGAGGATCAACTCCAGTACAGTTAGCCTCATTACTTTTCAATGGAGTATTGGATGGCTGCCACGTGCTTAAAACAAAATTAAAAGGCTGAGATTTGCTTTATATTTTTTTTCATAACACAATTAACATTAAATAAATGTTTATTAAATATAATAGTAAAAAAAATGTTTGAAACATGTCAAAAAAATAAATTACATTTTTCTCTACTCTTTTTCAAATTACAAAAATCTCTTAAAATTTATGGATTTCGGATACATCATTGGAATTTCAGATACATCACTGAACTTCCAAATACATTAGTAGACATCCAGATACATATGTGATGGATGTATCAGAGAGGGGAGCGATGTATCAGCGAGAGAAGAGTGATGTATCCGAGATGACATTTTTGAAACTTTTCTGAATGGTAGAAAATTTTAGAAATTATGATAAAATAAGATGTGTATTTAGGTAATTTTTCTAAAAAGGTAAAGGCTCATAAAAGATCTAAAATTTTAAATTTAATTGGTTAGAGAATATTAAAGACTTATAATATAATTATAAGTTGGATTAGAACTAACGAAGGTGTATGTCACGATCCAGACTGCCGTGATTGGCACCCACACTAATCCTCTGGTGGGAGAACCGTTACTACAACCTGACTAAGCAACTTAAGAAACTAAAACACTTAAAGATACATAAGCAGGTTTAAATGACGAATGAAATATGGAGTTCCCATAAACTCTGAAAGTTTAACAAAAACAACTAACATAATCATCGCGGAAATTCTACCCCTAAAACCTAAAAGTCATTGTACCAAAACTCTACAATTCAACAAGTCAAAGGAAAGGGGGTGCAACCCCGAAAAACTAAACATAAGCAACATGTCTAAAACATCTAGTCTAAGTCCGAAAAGAATGGACTAAACTAACGATGGATTCAAGGCAGCCTGAAAGAACTGGCCTACCCTCGAATCCGGTTTCGGTCAATGATCTCCTAGATGAGGTCAGTCAGTAGCCGCCTGAAGATGCCCAAAAAGAAATATCAAGTGCAGTATCAATAAACGAAACCACGGTGTACTGATAGGATCACGCGGCTACCCCAATAAGCAAAATATAAGCAAGTAATTACAACACAGTAAACACACATATACAGAATGCACAGTTCAATTATCATTTCAGGAGCAAGATACAATTTCCCCATATCGAAGACAGGTAGACAAGAATGTAATAATTACAAGTGGTCCTCTCATGGAACTCACACCCAAAATGTTAATGTGTCGGAACGTGCACCCGATCCAATATACATGTGTCAAAATGTGACACCCGATCTAATTTATGTGTCAGAACGTGACACCCGATCTAATATATGAATCGGAACGTAACACCCGATCCAATCAGCACAACCACAATCACAACCACATCATAATGAATAGTGCACATAGTCACATAGTCAAGTAACAAGTTCATGGCATGTAATTGTTTACACAATATCATTTCATTTGATTCAATTCAAGTTCCCCTATTCACATACACATATGCATAAAATGAAGCAATTAACAGGAATATATCACGCCACAAGAAGTTGAACCATGACCTACCTAGAAACCAAGCCTGGATACTCCTAAGACACGTGAGCCTTCCCTTTCCAGAGTCTTTCAGCTCGTTCTTGATCTAAAACAAGCAATCAACGCAAGGATCACTACACAACGTCTAATTTACCCGGATATAACCAAGATTATAACCCGAAGGTCAAACCCAAGATCCTAATGTTAAACTAGAGTTTTTCTCACCATTAACTTCAGGTCAAAACCCTTCCCCAATGATAATCACCCAAGATTGTAAGTTTTAAGAATCGAAATACGAATTAGGGGAGTAATTATCTTACCTTTAGCGCTAGAATTCGTGGAAATCTATCAAGAAACTGCCACGGGTTGTCCCTTAGCTCTTAAGAACGAAGTTTTGCATAAACTAACATTTTTGGGGTTTTTCTCGGATTTAAGTAGCGACTGTTCCACCACAGCGGGCCTCACCCCCGCCACAGCGGCCCCGCCCTGGTAGGATTATTCCCGCCCAACGGTTTTCACAGAGACAAAAACTCGGAATTTAAGTTCCAAGCTTCCATTTGGCAACACACCTTCAATCCTTGACGTTCTAAAACTACCCTTTCACACCAAGATCAGTTTTGGGAGTTCTACTTGCCCGAATTTGATTATGTAAAGTCATACAAACTCCTTAACGTCTTGGCTATCCACTCATGTGATCAAACTCATAATTAAGTCTCCCATCCATTACCAGATTTCCCTAGACTTCACCTAACTTAGATTTCGTCCAAGTCTGGCCTAGGCTTGAAATTTCCAAGTTACTACTCAGAAGTTTTCTGGCCCAAATTCTTTCCCCATTGGCTTTTCCATAGTGACGAAAACAGGTCGTTACAATAAATACAAATTTACCCATCACTCGTCCCCGAGTGATAAACTGAGAAAACTGGCTATGCTAAAAGTAGAGTAGTACCTGAATCATTGAATAACTGGGATACTTGTCTCGCATGTCCTTCTCGGTTTCCCATGTAGCTTACCGGACGATGCTTCCATTGAACTTTCACGGACTTGATATCTTCGGTCCTCAGATTACGGATATCGTGATCAAGAATTGCAACTGGTTCCTTATCATATTGAAGGTCTTTGTCTAACAAAATTGAGTCCCACTTTACGATGTAATCTCCGTCCCACAAAGTCAATCACACATGCCCTCAACATGTCCTCTAACACTTGAGTAGTTCTCTCTGACAGCCTGTCCGTCTCTGGATGGAACCCTGTGCTAAAAGTGAGTTGAGTTCCCAACTCTTCATGTAATTTCCACCAAAACTTGGATGTGAACTGCGTACCACGGTCCGAGATGATGGAAAGGGGAACTCCATGGAGGCTCATTATCTCCTTCACATAAACTTTAGCCAACTCTTGAGCATTATAGTCTACTCTGACTGGAATGAAGTGGGCTGACTTAGTAACTCTGTCAACCACCACCAAAATGGAGTCAAACTTCCCCAAGGTCTTGGGAAGACCAACCACGAAATCCATAACTATCCTTTCCCACTTCTATTTAGGAATTGGAATTTACTGAAGCAAACCTGCAGGCCTTGGTGCTCATACTTTACATGCTGACAGTTTTGGCACTTAGCCACAAACTCAGCTATGTCTTTCTTCATGTCAGGCCACCAATAAAGTCGTTTCAAATATCGGTACATCTTGGTCACTCCTGGATGAATGGAATACCGCTAACCATGGGATTCTGTCAACATCTTCTGAATCAAGTCATCCACTCTGGGAACACAAATTCTTCCCTTAAAATTGAGCACACCACCCATATCCAGAACCGTCTCTTGTGCCTTGCCAGACAATGTCTTCTTTCTGAGCTCATTCAAACTCTCATTCTCAAACTGTTTGGCCTTGATCTCCTGAATGAATGTGGGCCTAACCTCAATGCTGGCTAACACCCCACCTTTCTTTGAGATGCCCAACTGCATGGACTTAGACTCCAAGGTTTGAATCTCCTTGGCCAAAGGTCGCTTGGACTCACCCAAGCAAGCTAGACTACTCATACTCACCGTCTTCCGGCTTAATGCGTCTGCCACCACGTTAGCCTTACCCAGATGATACTAGATGGTAATATCATAATCCTTGAGTAACTCCATCCACCTTCGATGTATCAGATTCAGGTCCTTTTGAGTGAATACATGATGTAGACTACGATGGTCAGTAAACACCTCACACTTGACACTATACAGGTAATGCCGCCAAATCTTGAGGGCAAACACTACCGCTGCCAACTCCATGTCATGTGTCGGCTAGTTCCTCTCATGCACCTTCAGGTGCCGCGATGCATAAGATATGACATTCTTATCCTGCATCAACACAACACCTAAACCCGAATGTGAAGCATCGCAATAAATAATGAAATCTTTGCATTCCATCGGCAGTGCCAAAATAGGTGATATGGTCAAAAGGGTCTTGAGTTTTTGGAATCTCTCTTCACACTTGTCAGACCATTCAAAAGGCACTTCCTTTTGGGTCAGCCTTTTCAAATGCGTGGCGATAGAAGTAAAAATTTTCACAAACCATCAATAGTAGTTGGCGAGCCCTACGAAACTCCTAACTTTAGTCACAGAGCTAGGCCGAACCCAGTTCTTGACTGCTTCGATCTTTTGGGGGTCTACCATTACCCATTCTCTTAAAACCACATGCCCCAAAAAGGCAACTGAAGTCAACCAAAACTCACACTTGGTAAATTTGGCATACAACTTTTGTTTCCTAAGGACACCCAAAACAATACGAAGATGGTCGGCGTGCTCTTTCTTACTCTTCGACTAAACCAAAATGTTGTCAATAAAGATGATAACAAAAGAATCCAGGAATGGTTTGAACACACCATTCATCAAACTGATGAAAGTTGCAGGCACATTTGTCAACCCAAACGACATCACTAGAAACTCATAGTGCCTATAGCGAGTCCTGAATGCCATTTTTGGTACATCCTCAGGCCTAATCTTTAACTGATGGTAACCATACCTTAGATCAATTTTAGAGAAAACTGATGCACCCTGTAACATGTCAAATATATCATCTATTTGAGGCAACATATACTTATTTTGAATGGTGACCTTATTCAACTTCCAATAGTCTGTGCACATCCTCATACTATCATCCTTCTTTTTAACAAACAAGACAGGAGCACCTCACGGGAAGCACTAGGATGGATGAAACCTTTATCAAGAAGCTCCTGCATTTGAGCTTTAAACTATCTCAGTTCTGTCGGAGCCATGCGATAAGGAGGAATGGAGATGGGGCGAGTGCCTGGTTTCAAGTCAATGCAGAAATCTATATCTCTATCCAGAGGCATACTAGGCAAATTAATAGGAAACACTTCCTTGAATTTCGACACTACAGGAGTAGACTCAATAGAGGGAGACTCGACATTAACTTCTTGAATATGAGCCAAATATGCCAAACACCCCTGCCCCACCAGTTTCCTAGCCCGAATGAAATATATGACCTTAGCTGGCTTAGGCTTGTACACCCATTCCCACTCTAACTTTTCCATACCCGGGATCTCTAGAGTCTCAAACTTAGCATTACAATTAAGCATAACATAATAGGGGGACAACCAAGTCATGTCTAAGATTATATCAAAGTCAGTCATATCCAGAATAACCAAATTAGCCCATGTCTGAAAACCCATAAATAGGACAGGATAAACACGATATACATGGGTGACTAGGACAGACTCTCCAACTGGGTAGAAACATGGATGTGGGCATCAAGTACATCATAAACCGCATCAAATCCCAAGGTAAACTAAACTGACACATATGAATAAGTAGAACCTGTATCAAACAAAACAGTAGCTATCTGGTCACATACAAAAATATTACTTATGATCACTGGATCAGACGTCTGAGCCTCGGTCTTGCTCGGAAAGGCATAAAACTGAGCCCTGTCATCTTGACGAACAACCTCCTTGCCTGGCTGCACTATTCCTCTACCTGCATTACCGTTTCCCCCGGCCTAACTGATTTCCTCCTCGTCCACCTTGTGGACGTCCTCTGCTATTACTATCGTTGCCCGCTGGTACCACTGCTCTGGTCTACTGCTGCACAGGGTCAGACATGCGCGGATGGGGATAATCTCTCCTCATATGTTCAGGTTCTCCACAATTGTAACAACTGCGGTCAAATGACCGCCTGCTGCTAGACAACAATGTGGCTCCCTGATTATCCTGAATAGGATTATGCTGTGGAATTCTCGAGTAACCACCTGTAGAAGCGGGTATGGCAGACTTAATTGGCCGGACTGCAAGAGCAGGCCTACCTGAACCTCCGGAGTAGGAACCATGAAAGTTACCGGTGCTCTTGGGCTTCTTAAACAAAGCCTTGGCCTGCCCATCACATAGAACTCCTTCCAGTTTTTTCAAAAAGTCTATCACCTCATTAAAACTTTTACCTGCAGAGGTCATGTTAAAAGATAATACCTATAATTTAGGGGTTCAATCCCTTGATGATTAGATGAATCCTCTCCTCCTCTGTAGTTACACATATGTAGCATATCTGGACAAGGCATGTAATTTAACCTCATAAGCAGCTACAGTCATACCACCCTACTCCAAGGCCATGAACTCATCCTTCTTGGGATCCCTCAAAGTCTGGGAACATACTTCTCCAGAAACAAAGCGTAGAACTGCGTCCAAGTGAGTGGGGGCAAGACTGGCGATCTGGATTCCATATAGGCCCTCCACCGCTGCTTAGCCTCACCTTGAAGCTCGAAGGTCATGAACTCTACTCCATACTGATGTACAACGCCTAACTTGTGAAGCCTCTCATAGCAATCCATAATGAACTCATAGGCATCCTCACTCTCAGAACCATGGAACACAGGCGACTTCAGCTTCAGAACCTTAGTCAATTTCTCATGATCAGTACCGGTCATCACAGAACCCATTAGGGGACGGAAAAAGGCATAAGTGCCTAATGCTCTACCCACCCTGGGAACAGTAGTAACAATGGGGTGGTTGACTAGAGGTTGAGCTGCTTGCGCTGTGGGAAGGACTCTGGGGGCTGACCAACCCCTTCAGAAAGTCATGATCTGTTGAGCTAACACTGAGTCTAAGGGAGGAAGAATTGTAGTCTCACCCTGTATATCCTCCTCTGTTCCAACATCCTCTTCGTCTTCGATCTTCACATTCCTTTCAACCTCTTCTTGGGGTGCAGGAGGGGCCTCTTCCCTGGGAACATTCTCAATTGGGGTTCCATCCCTGGCGGGTGCTACCCTTCATCGGCCTATGCATGTCTTGACCGCGACCTCTTGCTGCAGGATCCTCAGCTGGCTTATTGATGGGGCTACGGGCCTGACGCCATTGTATCACGTGTTAACCATCTGCAGACAGAAGAGTGAAACATATTAGATACCACTTTGGATCACCAGAAACCGATTGGAATCAAGTCATTGCACGAGAGGAGAAGAAGATGGAGAGATTTCCTAAAGTCCTGTAGCCTCTCGAAGAAAAGTACAAACGTATCTGTACCGTTCTGCAAGACTCTACTAGACTCAATTTGATACAATGAGATCAACGAACCTAGGGCTCTGATACCAACTTTGTCACGACCCAAACTGTCGTGATTGGCTAGCCCACCCCATCCGTGCTAACCCATACAGGCTTTGACATTTTACGGGTCAGGCCGGGCTAGCCCATTTTTGGTGTGGGCCAGAAAATGGTCGGCCCAGCCCACAAGTACGTGGGCTACGGGCTTGTCGGGCCAGCCCACTTTTTAAAAAATTATATTTTTTTTATAATTATTAAAATAAATTATAAATTATAATTTAAAAATATTATCATAAATATCGACAAAACAATATTACATGGTGTTAA